>JAQGBX010002426.1:0-20460 GCA_034698745.1 Megaphyllum sjaelandicum | reverse complement strand
GAGAGACAAGTTGCCTACGATTCGTTTACAAGCGCGCAGGGCGTGGCTTCAACTTAGTGATCACTTCGCACACATGGCGGCGCTGCGATTTTTTCGTCCGAAAAACGTCAACGGAGTGCACCTACTGGTCCTACGTATATTCCGTATACTGTGCTATGGCTCGGAAACATTCCTCTGTTGAGCTAACGAAGCCCGATTTCCACACCTGGAAAATATGGATTTTTCCATATCCTATCTTAACTTTTAATAATTTTATTAGTCGTAGATGAAGTTTTTTTTATTTTATACCACCTTTTATAAATCAAGAAGATCTACTGTAAGTGAAGTTTCTATATATTTCTTATAACCTATTTATGGTGAATGAGCTACATGTACATGCATAACTATAGGTGTGTTAGGCTCGTCCTGTCTGAAATATATTCAAATTACGGTCCATCTTTCAAATATATTGTAAAATTGTATGCACTAATTATGATATTTTGCTGTTATAACTTTCCCCCTAAGCTTTTTTTTTACTGTAGATGGCACGTACATGCATGTTCAGTAGGCCTACGTATGAAACCTAGCTGTTAGGTTGTTAGGCCTATATGAACTATTTTTTACCTACTACATGCACTCCAGTTCATCACTAGGATAAATTTGATAGATTACTGCTAAATATATACTGTATATGTTTGCACAACTGAAATGTATTAATTGCATATAGTAAGCAATGCTTAATTGTTGTAAATAATGTTTCATATTAACCAGATTGTTTCAAATGATAACCAGATTGTGTTGCTATATTTTTGAAACGCCTGAAATCACAATGTGCAAGTCCTGTATTCATTGTTAAAGTACATATGTGCTAGGTGATATAAGATTTGGTCCAACGTATGACTGCCATGAACAACTAACTGTCAGAAGGACTTGATTTAATTAAATCTGTACATGTATCAATTAAAGAATTAAGACATTTAAAAAAATGGGCAGCAATCATACATATTTTACCACAAAAAAAAATTAAAATTCTTGCATGGTTATATGTAGTTATCCTTTCAATAACTTGACCGTCCCCGAGTATGGAAACAATTATATGGTGATTCTGACTGTTAGGCAATTGTCTCCAACTCTTTAAAATGAGGTCACCTCTTGAAAAGTTAATGCTTGAATTTTTTAAATTTGAATAATTTCATGCTTTTACTGTACCATAGAGCAGCATTTGTAAATTTTATTATAGGACTGATAAAATATATTCATTTTCATGCAACCCAGTTTTCTAGTTAGGTTTAAAAAAAGCTGACAACTTTGTGATATTTATTTTTCAACATGCTATATTCATATGCCTGTATCTAACTTCTAAGCCATGGTTGTAATTGTTCATTAGAATGTAGAGATTGAAATTGTTAACTCGTTTTTTATAACTTACATGGTTGAACGTGGGTGTGCTTGTCTAGCTTTTAGCAGAATGTGTGGGATATTTTTAGTGCATTTTAAAGCGTTCAACGTACACAGATTTAATTCATTGGAGTTGTTACATGTACTGGTGGGAAGTTTTTTTAATTTTTTTATTTAGTTTTCCAAGTATGATGTTATCAAATTCAATGAATATAATTGATACCATGGCAAGTACTTTAAAGCACTTCAACTTGATTAAATTGTACGACCTTTATTGATTTCAGGGAAGATAACCAGATATGATCAGCAAGCTACTATGTTGAACATTTGTAAAATATTATTATTATCTAGTAATTAAATTTAACTAATTAATAAAAAATGAGTGACAATATGGAAACCATGGACGAACTTAAATTGGAAATTGAACGACTTCAGAGGGAATTGGCAGAGGTTAATAATGAGAAAGTTCAATCTGCTCAATATGGACTGGTCCTTCTTGATGGTAAGTTTTTTAAATGTTATTCCTGGTTAGGATTGGGTGGGTGGTGAGCGTTTTAGGCGAAACTGCTACTAAACGCCAAAAACGCCAATACAGCAATTCAAATTAGGAAAGGTGCTTGGTTAAGACTATCATTTTAAGTCACTAAGTTTGGTTTCTGTGATGAAGTTGGAATGTAAATACCTCCGAACAAATAAATCCTCCCATCTTATTTTTATCTTAATTATCATGTTCGTGGATTTTTGTGTTACCACGTTGTTTTCTTTGCAGAAAAGCAAAGTTTGCAGCAAAAATGTGAAGAGCTTGAGAACTTGTATGAAAACGCCAGACATGAGTTAGACTGCGTGAAAGAGGTGAGGCTTTATTAGGGGGAATGAAATATGGTAATTTGCGGATTTTTGTCGTGAAAATGAATTTGAAATTCCCATTTACTCAAATTAGGCTTTGATGAAGTTCCAAACCAGCCACAAAGCCTCCACTAAGACTGGCATTGAACAAGAAGAAAATTTACTCTCGGAAACAGCAAGTAGAGAAGCATCTTTGACATCGACTATTTTTGATTTAGAAGGTGAAGTCAAACAGGTATGAAAACATTTTTGTAATCCGTAGAATCTACATCCAAGGACTATTTGTGATTCAAAATGGTAAAAAGTGTATAGCTTGATGCAAGTTATACATCTACTACTACTAGGCGAATTTTGCAAAAAGTCACTTCATTGCCATTTTACTTTTTCAGTCATTCCATGTAATAACGTTAATGCGGTACCTTGTATTTCATGTTCCTAGAACCGAACAGAATTGGAACGTGTACTGGCCGAGAGGGAACGCCTAACACTTGAATTGCACGAACTATCACGGGACAAAGATGTATCGGAATATGAGAAGAAAGGTTTCAGATCTGAACTGAGAGAGTTAAAGCTAAGGGAAACTAGATTGCTTACAGATTATTCAGAATTGGAGGAAGAAAACATATCTCTGCAAAAGCAAGTGTCAAGTTTGAAGTCATCTCAGGTGGAGTTTGAAGGGGCAAAGCATGAATTGAGACGCCTTCAAGAAGAGGCCGAGGTTCTGAATCAACAGGTGGACGATGCCATTAAACTTAAGCGGATGGCAGAGAAGCAAATGGAAGAGGCACTTGAAGCTCTGCAGGCAGAAAGGGAACAGCGTTATGCATTACGCAAAGAATTAGATCAACGTCTAAACAACGATTCAATGTTCAACTTGGGAAATTTATCAATGGGAAATCTTAGATTTGCAGGTAAGCAAGTTTAATTATTGAATGTATCGGCAATGCTGCTACATCGAAAACTGTTAGGCATGCCGGAAATGTATTGGATTCATGTTACCCTGCTTTGGTTTGCTATCCTAACTGGTTATCAAATTTTAACCACATTATTTTGTCTTCGAAAATTATCACTACACTCCTTGTGTGTACATTAAATTTGTCATGTTAAAATATTATGTGATATGTTAGTTTTTTTTCATCGTTAATAGCCATCAATCATGCTAACGTAATTTTTTAACTTATATTAGACAATCTCATTTTTTTTTAGGAATTTGTGAAGATTCTAATAAATTAGAAGAAGAGGAGGAAGGTGGGACGCCCATCCTTAAGCGAATCGAGGCAGATTTTATGAAAAATGCTAGACAGTTTGGTAATGCAGTTTATTTATCAATTTACAACTTTTTGTAAAATGTTGCCACTGGATTTTATTTAAATGCAGGTTGTAATTGTGAAATTTAATTCCAGAGGAGCACACAAATTCTTCAAAACAAGGGACTGTGGGAGATCTGTTCAGCGAAGTCCATTTGAACGAAATCCATAAATTAGAGAAACAATTGGAGCAAGCAGAAAACGAAAAATCTCAAATAACCAAGAATTTGAAAATGTCACAGGAACAGTTGGAGCGCATGAAAAACGACGTTGACAAAGAGAAATCCAGGGTGGTGCAACTGATGGCTCATTTGGCAGTCTTGGAGCAGATATACGAGGAGCAAAAACAGGGTGATGCCTTGCAGGACGAGAGGAACGAATTCTCCGTAGGAGAGGAAGTTGCTCGCCTTAAACACTTGCTATCAAAACATGAGAGCAGATATGACATGGCGGCACGTCATGTGCATGAGCTAAGAGATACGCTTAAAATGCTCAGGGAAAAGGAAAGCCAGGATGGGGAAAATGCTGATGTTGTATCTCGTCTTAGAGATGAAGTGACAAAGCTCAGAAGTAAAGTCTTGAATTATGAACAGAAGATCTTTGAATTGAGCGATGATCTGAATACCATGGGAGATGTGGCAGGGGAGTCCAGAAGTTCACTTGGACATGCTCACGTAAGCAGCATTTTTATATTACAAATCTTTCACATATTACAGCAAGTTCTCTATTGTTTGTCGGTTTATTTCAAACAATTATCTTGCATGTAAGAAGCTGGCTGAATTTGCTACATGAAATATATTTTTCAGTTTTTTTTATTAATGAATTTCTACTTCTTGGTCCCGAAGGGGAAACAACACTATATATGTTTTATTTTCCTGAAATTTTCTTGATAAAGTTTTACCATTTTGCTTATAGATTGTGTTTGGTTCCCTCGTCCAAGTAAAAATGCTCAAAATTAGGAAAACGTTTAGTCGTTATATTAATAACAATAATTTAACGGTAAAATGGAAAGTTGTCAATATAATCAATGTTGGGCATTAAATAGTTAAATTTATTTAATTTCACTATGACAGAGTTCACTCTATCAACTCATACATTGCATGTAGTTACTAATGTTCTTACATATTATAGCTGCGTTTGTGTGCTGTTATGAGCTTAGTTTATAAACTAAAGTAGCGTTTGCTTTGAATTGCTTCTAAGCTGAGTAAAAAAATCTTTGCTTTTTCATTTCCTTTGTTCAAGATAGATCATAGTTGAAGCGTTAGAAAAGTAATACCGTTTGCACCTTTACTATTTTCACGTTCTTATGTTGGCAAGCATGGAAGGTTCATTGCATAAAAATGCTTTGCTTGAATGTTAGATGTGCACTTTCAATATTTTGGCACCTGTTCTTATTTCAGGATGAATTGACGACCATTTGTGATTCTGTAGCTCAACTTTATCATCACGTTTGTCTTTCTAATGGGAATGCACCAAATCGTTCGGTATTGGAGCACGATGCCCTCTCAACAAGACAACAAAAATTGGATGGAGATGAAGGTTTGAATTTTTTTTTTTATTAGCACTAAATTTGTTAATCTCGAAAATTTGTTTGAAAGATCCTTTTCTGAGCTTTTATGATTGTTTCTTATGATTCACTAGCTGATATGTCAGTTGGCAGTAACACAAGTTCAAACGGCGAACAACGTTCTGGACCGCCTTCCAGCCTCGAGGTGACCAGCCGGGTTGTGGCTTTGTGCGACCGCTTGCGTTCGGACGAGGGGCGTCGCCTTGCGGAATGTGTGGCAGGAGTGGTTGATCCTACTGCTTGCACCAAACTATTGTCCTCTCTTAGGGATCAGGTGAAACATTTGAAGCGAGCCATCGATATGACCATTGAGGGATCAAGGCAGAATGGTGGACCACCCACAAGTCCCTCGGCACTAATAGATGACAATTCATCCGCGTCTGATTTAGAAGAACTGCAGGAGCAGATCCTGAAACTGAAATCGTTGTTGTCCA
The DNA here is from genome assembly GCA_034698745.1 of Megaphyllum sjaelandicum. Classification (NCBI taxonomy): domain Eukaryota; kingdom Metazoa; phylum Arthropoda; class Diplopoda; order Julida; family Julidae; genus Megaphyllum; species Megaphyllum sjaelandicum. The sequence continues at coordinate 14,929 of JAQGBX010002426.1, read as the reverse complement.
CTAAGAGAGAGCAGATCGCCACATTGCGGACAGTTCTAAAAGCCAACAAGCAAACTGCCGAGGTGGCACTGGCTAACTTGAAAAGCAAATATGAAAATGAGAAGAGCATTGTCAGCGAAACTATGACCAAACTAAGAAACGAATTAAAAGCTCTGAAGGAAGATGCAGCCACCTTTGCCTCACTGAGGGCCATGTTTGCTGCCCGGTGTGAGGAGTATGTTACACAGATTGACGATATGCAGCGCCACCTGTCCTCGGCGGAAGAAGAAAAGAAAACGCTGAATTCATTGCTGAGAATGGCTATCCAACAGAAATTAACTTTAACGCAGCGTCTCGAAGATGTAGAGATGGATCGCGAGAGAAATAGCATTCGTCGAGGAGGCCGTGGTGGAGGTGGAGCTAATAGTCGAACCAACAGCTTCGCGAGGGGTGGTTCTCTCCACCAGGGGGCAGCAGGTGGAGGTCATTCAAATTCATCAAATTTTGGATTCAGATCGCACGAGCATCATCACCATCAACGCAGAGATTATTAGCTTTCGGTAATTTCCCCTGAAATTCTCTCTAAGGAATTGATGCGACATGGGATGTAGTTACAAACATTAGACGCAGCGTGGCACAGGTCCTCTTTGAAATCTTCACAAATTCCGTTCAGAAAGTTTAATGCATATTTGTTATTGCATTCTGTTGCTCTTGATTGGTATGAAATGGGAATCTTCTTTGGAGTTTTTTGTTCCTACGTTCTTGCATGGTCTCAGTATGCCACCACTATAAAAAGGTTTTGATGCTCATCCTGATAATTTAAAATTGGGACTTTGAAGAATTTCTCTATACATGAGAAAATTCGAATGCTCTTTTGGCATTTTTTTTTTAAAAATGTGTTTAGTGAGATGTGGCAGTCAAACACTCAGGGCTGCTATCATTTTACTCAGCTTTATTAGTTGAGTTGAATTTTACGTTTCACATTTACTGTGAAGATTTTTGGAAAGTTGAAATGCCATTTCGTTTTTTTTTAATGAATAATTTGCGCATTTTTTTACTATTATTCTTAAATAATTGATTTAAGATTTCGTTTTTGAGTATTGCCGGGCAGTAATGGACTATTGTAGCGCGAAGAGTTACGAGCACTACTTATGATGCACCCTTTATGCAATTATTTTTATTAATAATTACTTGCCATACGTTGACTGATATTTTATGTGGCGCTCAAGTCTTAATACAAAGTTCAGCTGCCGATTATTCCTCTTGTGCCTACAATGGTGGACTAATTTAAATTTTATAACTAATGTGGACGGGGTTTTTAATACTGTAATCAAGTTTTAATGCGGAATTTCTTTGGCGTTTGATTAGTTAGAATCAAATTATTTATTGTTAGGCAAAGAATGAAGTTTACCTTTTACTGTATTCATATAATATCAGCTCTTTTATGTGTTTAATTGTGCCTTAAATTTAACTAAAATTATGAACAGTGTGATCAGGGCCAGAATATTATATCGAAGGTGTAATTAATATATTCACTATACGTATAATACGTTGAATGAAATCATGTTGGTTATGCATTTTTACAAGTTAGCGAGAGCTTTGTAGTCAAATACTTTTTCGTGGAGGAAGGGGAAGCAAAGGAAAGGAAAGGGTTTGGGGATGGAGGAAGAGAGGCACCTTACAAAAGGGCATATAACTACAATGCCAAGAATATTAGATATAGTATACAAACACGGATCATAATAATGATGCAAATTGGATTTTATACCAGTACATTTTTTATGTTAAATCCACTTGCTTTTTTAAATTATATGTGGATTTGGAGATTTCCAGTAGTATCTAAACTTAGCATTTAAACTACTTTTAAATAAGTTAAGTCACAATGCAGAATCAAGTGCACTGTATTAAAGTCAAAATTGCCAAAGTTGATTTGTTTTAAGCGGAAATATCCACCCTTGTGTGAAATGATGTGTTGCGCCTTATATTTATTTGCAAACGAAAGTTGTAATAAACTGCATGTGCAGTTTCAGCTTTTCAAGCCTACAGGATGTTTTTTGTTGGAGGTTGCTTTTTTCTACATCCAAACGATTATAATTATTTCCCTCACGCACAATGGAGGGACTTTTTCCTATTTATTAATGCTTAACTCTTCTCTATAATTTTGTCCTTTACCATTACCCCCTCCACAAAGACACTGTGACTGTAGACCTTTTTTGCAACGCCCAATTTATATAGAATAAAGTCAGCTGTTCCAGTCAATAACAAATTTTTTTATTTGTCAAAATGCAAGTTATATTTTTGAGAAGATGTGAGCATGATATGACTAAATCAGGCGAAAGAAGGACGTCTGACAAAAGAAATTCACATGTTCTAGAATTGTTTTTTAGGTCAATTATCTAGCTGGACGTGCAAGTCAGTTGTGCACACTTCCAAAGCAGGGTCCACGACAATTTATCTATCCTGATCAATCACAAGTCACAGAATTAATTTCTGTGATTTTACTATAACTATCACGATGACTATTTAATGGGGGTACTCAGACAGAAGCTTTGAGAATCTTTCTTTGCAAAATCGACATCTTGTTATAGTTTAAAATATTTACTAAAGGTTCTCGTCGTTTTTAAACCAATGAAAGCATTCCTTTTGCGCACATGACTTCATGATTATCAAATCGTACCATCAAATCGTACCCCTATAGGGTACGTGCACGGTGAAGCTTATTCCAGTGGCTTGCCAACCGGTTTCGAACCAGTCTCGCGTAGTGGTATTGCAGACTCTTACCACTGGTTTTCAAGCGACCGGAATAAGCTTCACCGTGCACGTACCCATATAGTTTACAAATCCGTTTAATAGCTAATTATTTAAATTTAATCAAACGAATATATGAAAATTTTCGGTTTTTTTAGAATTATTTATGAATTTGAAAGAAGCATATTTACGAGCTTTTGTATTTGTAAATGTTTTAGTTCGTACTGTATAGGTCTGGAGTGATTTTTACAAATCAATGCAATGAAATTTTAAAAAATCGCACATGTAGATAAAAAAAAATAGTATGTGAACCCTCTGGTGGAAAGAATAAGCATTTTATTCGACCAATTCGACGCAGTATCTCAAGTTTTGTTTTTTTCGTTGTTTTTGGAGGTGCAATTTGCTGTCCCCCTCACAACTGAGGAGCTCTCTTGGCTCTTCTCTTACCTCGTCTTGGAATGCGCCTACAGGTGAATGGCTGTTCCAACGATCACTCCCCCTCCCCTTTTATTTGCCCAAAATTTAAATCCAAATAATTTCGAACAAATTTTTTACCCACGATTTTGGATGAATTCGAGTGGAATCGAACAATCTGAATAAAAAGCTTCATCATACGCAGCTGGAGCCTGCGACTTGAAGCTTTCTATTACAATCAGGCGCATCCCTGGAATAGGAGGGAGGGAGAAACCACCTGAAAGAACAGCCTCTCGGAAGATCAATAAGAAAAAAAAAATAGCCGCCATCTTAGTCGTATTCAAGCTAGTTCCACGCCGGAGTGCCGAGCTTGGAATAATGACAGAATTATTAGTGCACGTCCAGCAGATTGCTTCGAAGAAAAGATGTAAAACATCGTCGAATCCTCCGAAATCGGATTAAGGCGCTAGCGGTGAGTGCGGTACGGTTTAATTTGGAAAGAATGCGTTGAACGTTCGGATGTGTCAAAAGACGTTTCCGAAAATGAGGGGTCACGAACCCTTCATTTCTTATTGTTGTCGTGCCGTCGTCCTTCTCTTAATTATCGGGACTGATTGTAACGCCTATCTGTTGTCGTCCGAATCGACGTCCGTGAAATTCGACGCCAGTTTGGCTCAGGATTTGCATCGGCGTTACGAAAATGACAGGCATCGGACAGCGCCGTACATTCAGAGGATTGTCAGTGTCAACCACCGAACTGGTGTGGTCCAAATAGGCTTGCCCATGCCAATTAGGAAGATCAGTCAAAATAATGTTTTCATGCCAGTTTACATCGCTTCAAAAAGCACGGAGAGACCATCCTCAGCATCTGGGAGCTACGTCGATTACGTGAGCATGCCGTTTTTAATAGTTTTGCCTCCGATAAATCACGTTAATCAGACACTTCCTCCGGATTTCCACTCGCAGTTGGAGGAACATTTGAACGAGTTGAAAAGCATAGTTTCGATAGTAGTTTCCAGTGATCAAAGCTTTGAGGAGGGGAGACTGTGTTTCAGAAGGAGCGAATCCATATTTCGCATCAGTAGTATCATTCCCAGATGCTTCAAAAGCTGTAAGATAAGGTACGGTGAGGTTGAGCACCCGTCTTTTGCCATCGAGAAGACGGGAGGCGATTTGGTGGCCAAATCGGATTTCTGCTTCGATGAAGACTACGGTAAAGTGGCAGTGTCGCTCACGCTGAGCAATTGCGGTCCATATTGGCACCACGCGAAAATCAAACATGGGCTCAGTGTCGTTTTCCACCGGCCCGGGATGGACCGAAAGGACAACCGGCTGATTCGTGACCGTGCCATAAGCAGGACTCGGAGAGATTTGTTGGACAAACTGCACTTCGGACAAACCCTTTATCTGGCGAGCGTGTCCGAAGAGCTCGAAAAGGGGCAATCTGTGATCACCGTGGCTGCTGTCGATCCCCTGGGACAAACTCTGACTTATTCGATGCTGGCCGTCCTGGATTCTCGAAGCCAAAACATGTTCAAGATGGATCGAGCTTCCGGGGCGGTTATCACGACGACCAAATTGGATCGTGAATTCATGGACATGCACTACTTTCGAGTCACTGCGCTCGATGCCACCCGCTCTGCTACTACGACCTTACAAATTGAGGTATCTGACGAGAATGACCATGCGCCCGTGTTTGAGCAAAACCTGTATGAGACCGTGTTGCGAGAGGGTGCCTCTGTGGGGTCAACAGTGGTGACTGTGAGGGCAACAGATTCGGATTCTGGGGAAAATTCACAGATCACTTATGAATTATTGGATGGGGACGCCACCAGTGAAACTTTTCGCATTGATTCCGAGTCAGGAGTGGTTACGACAAGGAGGCAACTTGACAGGGAAACTGTTTCTAGCTATGAGCTCGTTGTCAGAGCTAGCGACCGTGGTACGTTATCTCAACGGAAAACTTCTAGCACGACGGTGCGCGTTACTCTGTCGGACGATAACGATAATTATCCCCAATTTGAGCACAGGACGTATGCCATTCAAGTGCCGGAAGATGTGAATTGGTCAGTGAATCCTGTGGTGGCGCAAATAACTGCTACGGATAATGATTCTGGGGTAAATGGAGCTCTTCGATACACGTTAGTGAGTGGTAACACCCAGGGGAAATTCATTCTGGATGGCGTTACCGGGCAGCTCAGTGTAGCAGGACCTCTGGATTACGAGGAGACGAGGAGTTACAGATTAGCAATTCGAGCACAAGATGGCGGATCTCCGCCACGGTCAAATACCACTCAAGTCCTAGTGAGCGTGTTAGACGTCAATGATAATTCGCCGCGATTCTACTCGCCGACGTATCACGAAACTGTAACCGAAAACGTACCTATTGGAACGCAAATTCTCAAGGTGCAGGCTTATGATGCTGACGATGGTGCAAATGCAAAGATAAATTACACCATTTTGGGGGCACCTCCCAACATTCCATTTCAAATTGATTCTGAAACTGGATGGATCACAGCTATACGGGATGTGGACCGCGAAGAATCTACCCAGCATATGTTTGTGGTACAAGCTAGAGATGGTGGAAACCCCCCTCAATCGGCAAATGCTAGCGTGAGCTTCATCATCCAAGATCTTAATGACAACAGTCCGAAATTTGATTCTGAGTCCTACGAAGCCGTGGTTGCCGAAGATGCACCTCCAGGAACATCCGTGTTGACTATTGTCGCAACTGATCCGGACGAAAATGCACGCTTGGTTTACCAGTTAACTGAAGGCAACCACCGAGGAAGATTTAGCATCACTGCCCAAGGTGGAAAAGGCATCATTTCGGTGGCACAGCCACTGGATTACCGCCAGGTAATATTTGAATTATACGTCTATTAAATGTTATAATTTTAACTTTTGTTTGGTATTTTTAATTCGTTGTGGAGCCACTTCAAACAAGTTCAGGAAGAACTGCTGAATTTCTGTTCAGTTGATAATGGTAGGCCTATTAATGTTTATGAGATGATAATAGTTTTATATAGTGTTTATGAGCTGATACTAGTTTTATATAGTGTTTATGAGATGATACTAGTTTTATATAGTGTTTATGGGATGATACTAGTTTTATATAGTGTTTAGAAAATAACATTGACCATGAAAATGCAATACATGTAACGGCTGCTTAATTCGAACTATATTCCTCATGAATACAATTAAAAAAAAAATTGAAATGCGTCGAAAATTAAATGCCCGCATTTTATTACATTTTTCTATGTTATTTTGTTAATTTTACCACCAAATGGAACGTGGGTTGACTATAAACAGATAAAGCTATCAGATGCCATCTCCCATTCTCAATTGCTGAAAATTGATTGAAATTGTAAAATCAATTTTAGAAATTTAGGAAATCATTTTGAAATTCTAGGAAGACATTGGACATTTTTGATCTAAGAGAACGTCTAAGAGAACGTTTTAGGAAAACGTCAGGAAAAAGTCCGAACTTTAGGAAAGCGTTTGAACTTTAGAAAAGTGTCAGACTGAACTTTAGGAAAGCGTTCGATATTTAGGAAAACGCTTGAAGTTCAGGATAAATATTCGAACTTCAGGAAAATGTTCGAAAGTTCTTTACCGATTGCTTTGAAATTTTCACACAATGTTACATTCGATTAGGGCCAGGTTCTTATATAACTTTTATTTCGATGTCACACCTATGACAGCTACAAACATGCTTTTTTTGAAACAAGGTCAAAAGTATTTTGTGAGATGGCGCTATAGTCAGTGAATGCAAAACACGTGCTATTTCATAATTTCAAGCCACGTGCATGCATTGGCGCCGCGTGGCTCCATTCGTGGGCCCTGGAACATACATGTAGAAAACAAGATGTCGTTCCCTGTTATTATCATATAATTATCGATACCATGGTAATTTTCGAGTAGATGAACATTAAAGAAGTTACACAGGTGAGGTTTTCATTGTGTCGATAATCGCATTTTTTCTTTGTGAAATGCTTTATGGAATTATTAATTTTTGGAATTACTTATCGAATTTCGAATTTTTTGTTGCATGTTAAATACATTTATAATTGATTAAAAACCTGCTTTTTCCAATGATCAAATTCGCTTTCGCAGTTTAGTTTCGTTGAATGTTGACCGGTTTTTCGGAATTACTAATCAAATTTCGAATTTTGAATTTGCATTACCCGGGGGGGGAGGGGGAATTAGAAGATGATACCGGGAAAGGGTGAGGGGGGCAATTGGAAGAGATGATACCGAGGGGATAAGGGGGGAATTGGAAGAGAGGATACCGGGGGAAGGAGGGGGACAATTGGAAGAGATGATACGTGTGAGGAGAAGGAGAGGGGACAATTGGAAGAGATTGAGAATTGAAAGTGATGATACCGGGGAGGGGTGGGGAGGAGCAAGGAGGTATCATAGAGGGCCATCACCAGACCACCGTGCACCAGACTAAGCCACAGCAACGCGTGGCCGGGCACAGCTAGTTAGTTATATATAAAAATAATGTAATGTTGAAATACATGTTATATCTCACGTGTAATATGGCATGTAAAACGCATTTACAGTATGTACATTGCACATATGCAGTTTACATGGAGCATAATGTTGTACATACCATATTACGTGTAAAATATAGCATGTATTTTATATTATATACAGTATAATTAACATATACAGTATGTATTAGATAGCGTAAACAAAAGAATTCTTAGCGCGCATGTGCCACCAGACAGAATTTTATCTACATTTACGTTTTCCATCTACGCGAAGCTACCGCATTTCCTGAGTCCGGCTAATGTAACTTGCTTCGCATGTGAGGTCGTATTAACAATTATAAATATACGTGTATACAGCTATAGCATGAATCGGCATGTTCAGTGGGCATACGTGTAAGTTGTATAAAATTCAACAACAACCAATATGTTGTGCACGTGTGATCGTTGATGCTGTTTCATTGGTGGCATTTCAAAACTAGGATGACCTATTTTTAATATTGACAAACACGTGTTACCTGCTGAAGCACATTATGTCCAGGGACATGCAACTTTAGTGAATAACCGTTGCCACTAATAATTCCGTAAGTAGCTAACATATCTCGATCATATTTTTTAAATAAATTCTCAAATGACTCGGCTTAAAGCTTGCCTGTTAAAAATTGCCATCTATAAGAAATCATTGAAAAGATTAATAACAATGAGTTCCATTTACATAATCAACAAACGTAACTGTTTGTACATGCAACTTTATGTATTCAGTACATGTAGTTTCATTAAAGGTCTACATTGTTCAAAAGCAGGGAACTTAACCGCTTGGCTCTTGCATGTGTTTCAAGTGTGATCCAAAGAAATTAAATTAAGCCATAAACGCTTCGTAAATTCCTCACCACTGTCAATGAAGCTGAAATTAAACCCAGTTTTTTTCCACACTACCATCGGTATGATAATGAACTAGCTACTTTAAAATGTCTGGAGAAGTCAGGGAAGAATGGTTTATTTTAAAAAGTTAGGGAATTTCAACGTACTGTAGTTATGGTGTTGCATAACTGTAACACTTTGCTAAATTTTCTACGTTTTTCGAGTATAAAATTTCAAAATTGTAAACGTTTTCCGAGTACAAATTTTTGCAAAAATTGTCCACGTTTTCCGAGTACTAATTTGCCAAATTGTGGACAATTGTGACAATTGTGTCCGAGTACAAATTTGCAAAATTGTCCACGTTTTCCGAGAACAAATTTGCAAAATTGTCCACGTTTTCCGAGTACAAAATTTATCAAAATTTGTAAATTTTTGGCATTGTCATTGGTCAAGGAATTTTTTTTTAAAACCATGGAAAAGTCAGGGAGGTTGAGAATGAAATTTCTGGGGGAACCCAGAATGAGAAATACGTTTCAAAATGCGTTTCAGAATTGAAAAAGGCAATTAAAAATGTATTTTAGAATCCATTTTACAAGAAAATGTTTTATTATTCGGAATGCCTATATTCAATCGCAATACAGCTCTATTAAATATGGGATGTATAAAATAATAATTGTTAATGGAATATTAATATTTAATGTGTATAGTGATGTGATTGCAATTCAGTTTCACCATCAAAGATTTAATGTTTAATGAAAATCAAACATGTTTCAAATTCAATTTCAGCCGCTCGAACAGTCTATATGTTAAACACCTTTTATCGACTAAAATCAGCGCATTTGTAATAAATGCCATAGTAAAGAAAGGGAAATCAATAAAAACCAAAAATTCCACTCCTGTCCTACTTTTCCTGATATGGAAATTAAGGGAAAACGTGCACGTTTGCTATTACCAAGATTACTGACTCCAAGAATTGATTTGGTTTGGCGGCATCATGACAACCATTCAAAGCATATGCTGCACAAATGACCAGTGGACAAATTTACGATAGATAATTATACGTACCGGTATACAAGTACATGGTAATTAAAGGGGAAATTTTTGGATACTTCGCTAGTTTGGGTACACGTTTTATCGTTATTACCTTTCCTAGCAAAAAATAATCTGCGTTATGTATGCAACATGTTTGAAAATATGGCATCTACCAAATATAAAAAATACCATTTTACTCATAAAAGCATCATCGAGTACAATTGTACGTTGTTATTGAATTTTGGATGATTGTCTCGTAAATGCATATATCATTTTATGCATAAAATTCGTGTGAGTTGTTCCAGCCTGCGACGTGAGTTGGGAGGGGGGGGGGGTTAGGACCACATTAACCTTGATCAAACTAAATGCCCTCGAATTGTATTTCAGTCTAGGTGTAGACTCGATGGCACCAGGATTCATCGTCCCGTGTGACACGTGCCATATCTCACGATTATCTCACACACGCTACGGCGCTTCTATTAATTGTCGAGATGAGAACCCTCTACTAGACAGCTATTATGGAAAACTGGAGACGCCAAGAAATTGATGGAAATCAGCACTGTCCTTAAAATGCAAACCTTTATTGCAAATATCGATTATACGCGAGCTAAAAGCAGACTTTTAGGGTGCGGGGGATATGAGGCTTCAACGAATGACATTAGATGGCGCCATCGTCTGTGTACGCGTTGGGAAGAGCAGCACATGATGCTCCAAAAACGTTAGTCATAGTGGTGCATTTTACATCATACTCGAAAATGTTGTAGAAATAAAAGATTTAATATGTAGTTTATGAAAATGTGTCAGTATAAACAGGGTGCACCCCCTGACCTGGAAAACCTGGAAAAGTCAGGGAATTTGAAAATATCTGGAAAAGACTGGGAAGAATGGCTTATTTTGAAAAAGTCGGGGAAATTCAACGTGTTCATTTTGTTGCATTTTAAAATTAATGCTTTTAAATGGTAGCATTTTCCACGATTTTCGAGTACAAATTTTGCTAAATTTTGCACGTTTTCCGAGGACAAAATTGAAAAATTTTCCATGCTTTCCGAGGACGAATTTGCAAAAATACTCCACACTTTTTGAGGACAAAATAGGAAAATTTCCCATGATTTCCGAGTACGAATTTGCAAAATTCTTCACGTTTTCCGAGGACAAAATTGAAACATTTTCCGAGGACAAAATTGAAGCATTTCCCACAGTTTCCGAGGACAAAATTGAAACATTTCCCACATTTTCCGAGGACAAAATTGAAACATTTCCCACATTTTCCGAGGAAAAAATTGAAACATTTTCCACATTTTCCGAGGACAAATTTGCATAATTTTCCACGTTTTCTGAATACATATTTTTATTTCCATTTTTTACATTTTTTTGTGTTAATTTTCAAAATTGCCATTAGTAAATTTTGCAAAATGTGTCAATTTTTGACATTGCCATTGGTCAGGGAAATGTTTTTAAAACCTTGAAAAGTCGGGGAAGTTGAAAATGAAATTTCTGAGGGAACCCAAATTGAGAAGTACATTTCAAAATGCGTTTTAGAATTGCAGAATGCAATTAAAAATACATTTCAAAATGCAATTAAAAATGTATTTTTAAATGCATTTTACAAGGAAATGTTTTATTATTTAGAATGCCTATTTTTTATGTATCTTCAGTATTTTTCAACAAATAAAAATTGCAATAAAGTAACTATAATGTCCTATATTGGCATATTTAATTAACAATTTTTTTAAATAGTGGTTTATAAAATTAAAGCCGTTCAGTGAAGATTCATGTATACATGGAATTGTTAAATGCAGCAATTGCTTACGACTTCTTCCTTCAACGCCTGCCATCTACAGACAATTTATTTATAAATTTGAACTTTTTATAACTTGAAGTACACGCATTTTAATTAACTCTCAACATTTTTGAGGTTTTTTTTTGTCATATAGCTACGTTATTCGTTTAATATGAACAACAGCTTGTAGTGTGTAAAATTGCACCTTTTTTGTTCTCTGGTTTCCCTGAAAATTACGACCAAATGATTGCCATGCACAGACGAGTAATTTTGTGGGTGATTTAATATTTTTGAACTTTTTTGTACAAATTGGAAATTTGTGCAACGTTATGAATTAAATTTGCTGGCATTTCGTGTAGAACAACAATTTCAATTATAATCGCAGTTTTTATAAGAGGGGTCATTTCGCGAATCACTCACCATTTTTAAAAGTAAAGTCTCTAATCCGCTTCCTTCACGTACGTGTCATATGCGCATATCTGATAATTTTAATAAATTTCCATTTTTCTTTCATTTCTTGATAGCCGCCATTTTTTTCCGTATTTTTTGTTTGCATTTTAAATTTTTCTTAAATAATTCGCACATTCTGAAATTAATTTCTATGAGCAGGAAGTGACACATATTCATGCATTTAACAAAAAATTCACACGCTTGAACTTTAAAACTACATTTCGGAGGAATGCAAAAGTTTGGAATTTTGAATCTGTTTCTCATATGCAAATAATATTTCCTTATAATATTATTTCGTTTGATTTGACGGGAAAATGATGGCGTTTACCTCGGAAATGTTCAATCGGCGTTGACATTTAAATAGTTTACGTTTCAATTTGAACATAATTACAGCGGCGTACATTATATTTTTCCTTTTATAAGATGACAGATCTCCATCTGATGTACGACCGATTGCTCCAAGTTCAATGATTTCGATTTAAGTTAAATTTGGGGTACATGTACTCAGACAGCATCTTCAAAAATCGTACGTTGGCATTTCTATTGTGCTAAGTGCAAAAGTACGATCAAAGCTGATTCGTAAATCTGCTGTCTGAGCAACTCTGGAAATTACTATATAACAAGATGATTGCACGAGTCGTTTCGTCTTTTATCAAATATATTTGGAGTACTCAGACAGCATCTTCAAATATCGTACTTTGGCATTTTTGTGCTAAATACTAAAGTACGATCAAAGCAGATTCGTAAAGCTGCTGTCTGAGTAACCCTGAAAATTGTATAAAGATTATTGTATGACTCGTTTTGTCTTCTATCAAACATATTTGGGGTGCTCAGACAGCATCTTCAAAAATCGTACTTTGGCATTTCATTTGTGTTAAGTACTAAAGTAAGATCAAAGCAGATTCGTAAAGCTGCTGTCTGAGTACATGTACCCTTATTGTATGGTATGCAACGTAATAGTCAATTATTTTCGTTGTCGTCGCTGGTCATCGTTATTAAACTTATTTTGGTGCCACGCACGTCTTCCTTTTCATAGTTTTTTTAGTTTTAATTTAGTTTTGCGCACATGTACGGTATAAAAGAACGTTCAGTATTTTAAAGTAAATTCGTGGCACAAATTAAATCCGTCCTATTGCCCGCAGGATTATTTAAATTTATTTCCCAGACATAAAAGTAGAGATTATATGGGTAGTTATTAAAAACAATACATGAACGTATCGCATGATGTGGGTCAGTTGTAAATCGATTGTGTCCCGTATGCAGGGCAAAGCGTTCAAAACTACTGATCTGATTTATTAATTTTAATAGGGGATGTGTGCATCCATAAATTTGAAAAAGAAACGGTATTAGCGATAATGCATCCCATAATACGCGAGCACTTCCGGTATCTGGGTGATGCCCCCCTCGCATCATGTTTTCGTACACAGATGATGCTCGTGTTTCTAAGATAAGAGATTTAAGAACGATCTGAGTTTAAAGGTTTCCTAAAAAACTGTGGTATTTTCAGATAGTAAAAACTTCACGTGCAATGCAAACATACATTTACTGAATACGCTTCCTATCCATTTTGCACATGACAGTCTAACATTCTTTAGTATTCATAAACCATTATCTTACCACATCGAAATTTATGGCTTGTTCATTAAAAAACCGCAATTAGCTTACATTCAAAGTTCTTTTTTTATGAAAAACTGCTGAATATCTTTGCAAGATGCTCTCGTGAAGTACACATGTACACATTTAGTAAAGCATTACGAAAAGTCATAGTTTTCAGCTTATTAAAATTAATTTCTAAAGTTGTTTAATAATATACTCTAAAAAAAGTATACCAAATAGAACCTTTTGAGGTTGTTTCTCTTGCTACACCAGGATAACCTTTTTAGGTACTTCGAATAACCGAAAAAAAGGTAATTTTTCAAGCATCTTCTAAAAGGTACCACATGCACAAATAAGGTTCAATACACTAACCATTTTAAAGGTTCATTTTAAACGGAAAAGATTCTTTATAAATTGAAAGGATTCAAAATAATAGGATGATTTTAAAAGGGAATTTTTTTTGGAATACTTCAGTTCACGAAATTCTGATCAGTTTCATCCATTACAAAGTATAGCTATGTGATTAGCCTACTATGTTTTTCTACTGTGAAAATGAAGTGATATAAGGCTGAATAGCTGCTAAAACCCTGTAATTTGAATAAATCATTCAAATTTTGGAAAAAACATCCAAATGTAAGAAAAGTCTAGGTAATTAAAATATGAATATGCACGTACATGTAGTTGCATGCGTTTTCGTCAAGAAAATCTAGTGCTATTTAGATGTACATTGTACATGTACAACTGTTATAGCATAGAGTAAAAATTGAAATATTGGTCACAATAACTTGATCCTCTAGCCTAACCTGACCTTACCTATAAACGTTCAAATTATACTGTGCCAATTTAAACATTTCAGTTTTTACTGTACATCATAGAAGTTGTACATCTAAACAGAACTATTGCATTTTCAGGGCGATAGCAGCTATTCAACCGAATAGCAATTCGATTCACAATGAAAACGTTACAATGGAGGGCACTAAAATATTCCACACAAAAATTACATCAACATTCATTTTATTTTCGAAATTCAATTTCCTCAAGACAACAGTTAAACATAAAAGGAAGCTGCGTGCAACACTGAAAGTTTCTGGTTTTGCAATGCAGCTGTCACGTGCTGTGACATTCCAGTAGAGGTTCCCCCAAGAACCTTTAGAACTATGGAAACTTCCTCGAAGGCCAGTAATGCTGATTTGGTAGCCATTTCTAGTTGAGATGCTTCGAAGCACCTTTATGAAAAAAATGGGCGGAGTGTTTCCAAAGAACCTGGAATTAACCTCACATCTATATATATGAAATTTAAATCGCGTCCATTTGGTTTGTGTGTTTGTCTGGGGCCCATTCGATAAGGACGCTTTCGTCTAGCACGTAGGGAGGACGTACACTTCAAAGTCTCCCTTTTCGAATCGCCCCTGAAGACTCGGCACCGCGCTGAGGACGTTAAATACGTGGGGAAGTCCAAGGCTCATAAATCAAACTGTCAAATCATATCCCCCCCGGCCGGCGCCGATGGTCGAGTGGGTTGCGCGCTTGCCTCTCGATCCTACCTAGCGGGGTTCGCTCCCCGGTCGAGGTC
>JAQGBX010002425.1:0-20464 GCA_034698745.1 Megaphyllum sjaelandicum | reverse complement strand
GGAAGTATGTGAATTTCACCATCTTTATCGTCAATTGCAGTGGACATTGTCGATAGGTCTGCTGGAACAATTTTTTTGCCTGTCATCATCGACATTTGGGTAGAAAAGTGAACAGGAATGATTTCATCTGTAGTTGAGGATCTAATTGTTGAAGTGTCTAAACCCATACTCGATGTGTCAGTAACGACAAATATTTGAGATGTCAAATCTTTATCAATGATACCTTGTTCTGTTGTAGAACTGATTGTGGAAGTGTCAGGAATTATTTCAACTTTATCATCTTCATCTTCAATTACAGTGGTCATAATTGTTGATAATTTAAAAGGAATAATTTCCTTGTCTGTCATCATCGACATCTGTGTAGAAATCTCAACAGGAATGATCTCATCTATAGTTGAGGATCTAATTGTTGAAGTGTCCAAAACAATACTCGATGTGTCAGTAACGACTAATATTTGAGATGTCAAATCTTTTGCAATGATACCTTCTTCTGTTGTAGAACTAATTGTGGAAGTGTCAGGAATTATGTCAACTTTATCATCTTCATCTTCAATTTCTGTGGTCATAATTGTTGATAATTTGGCAGGAATAGTTTCTATGTCTGTCATCATCGACATCTGTGTAGAAAACCCAACAGGAATGATCTCGTCTATAGTTGAGGATCTAATTGTTGACGTGTCAAAAACAATGCTGGATGCATCAGTAACAACTAATATTTCAGATGTAAACTCTTTTGCAATGATAATTTCCTCCACTGTAGAAATGATTGTGGAACTGTCAGAAAGTATGTCAATTTCATCAGCTTTATCTTCAAATACAGTGGACATTATTGTTGATAAGTCTAAAGGAATAATTTTTTTGTCCGTCATCATTGACATTTGGGTAGAAAATTCAACAGGAATGATTTCGTCTGTAGTCAAGGATCTAATTGTTGAAGTGTCCAAAACAATACTTGATGCATCAGTAACAACTAATAGATCAGATGTCAACTCTTTTGCAATGATAATTTCTTCTATTGTAGAACTGATTGTGGAACTGTCAGGAAGTATGTGAATTTCACCATCTTTATCGTCAATTGCAGTGGACATTGTCGATAGGTCTGCTGGAACAATTTTTTTTTCTGTCATCATCGACATTTGGGTAGAAAACTGAACAGGAATGATTTCATCTGTAGTTGAGGATCTAATTGTTGAAGTGTCCAAAACAATACTCGATGTGTCAGTAACGACTAAAATTTGAGATGTCAAATCTTTTGCAATGATAATTTCTTCTGTCGCAGAGTTGATTGTGGAACTGTCAGGAAATATGACAGTTTTATCATCTTTATCTTTAATTACAGTGGACATAATTGTCGATAAGTCTATAGGAATAATTTCTTTGTCTGTCCTCATCAACATTTGTGTAGAAAACTCAACAGGAATGATCTCGTTAATAGTTGAGGATCTAATTGTTGATGTGTCAAATACAATGCTGGATGCATCAGTAACAACTAATATTTCAGATGTCAACTCTTTTGCAATGATAATTTTTTCCATTGTAGAACGGATTGTGGAACTGTCAGGAAGTATGTCAATTTCATCATCTTTATCTTCAATTACAGTGGACATAACTGTTGAAAAGTTTGCAGGAATAATTTTTTTTTCTGTAGCCAACGACATTTGAGTAGAAATCACTACAGGTGTGATCTCATTAACTATTGAGGAGCTAATCGTCGAAGTGTCCAAAATAATACTGGTTGCATCAGCCTCAACGAGTATTTGAGTAGTTAAATCTTTTGCAATGATAATTTCTTCTATTGTAGATGTGGTGGAAATGTCAAACGCTTTGTCAATTTCATCTGTCAAACCAAATTTGTGAGAATACAATTCTTTTGAAACGTCTTTGTCTTCGATTAAAGTGGACATCATTGTTGAGAAGTCAGCAGCAATAATTTTTATGTCTGTCACCAGCGAAATTTTGGTAGAAAACTCTACAGGTATGGTCTCATCTACTTCTGTGGAACTAATTGTACTCATGTCCAATGTAATGCTAGTCACGTCAGCTTCACCGAATTTTTGAGTAGTGAAATCTTTTGGAATGATGTTATCTTCTACGGTAGAGCTGGTTTCGGAAAAGTCAAAATGTCTGGCAATTTCATCTGTTCCATTATAAGTTTGTGTAGTCAATTCTTCTACAGCTTTGTCATCCTTAATTACCGTAGACACTTGGTCTGAAAATTCACCAAGGGTAGTCTTTTTGTCTTCTAACAGTAAAGTTTGCATTAACGATTCAATAGGAATGACCTCTTCAAATACTGTGTAACTGATGGTCGATAAATCAGAAATAACAGTTTCATTAATTACCATCGATGTTTGAGAAATAAAATCGTTTGGTATGATTTTTTGTCCGATAGTAGAATCAATTCTCGAAAAATTGTGAGTTTCATCCGTTTCTTGTGACGTTTGAGAAGAAAACCGCTCAGGAAAAAGCTCTTTAATAATTATATCGGCATATGGAGAACTTGTTTCATCAGTGACTTTAAGCGAATTTAATGATCCAATCATTGTTGTGTCTGATGGAATTTTGAATTTCACATTTAAAGAAGATTTGTCCAGAGAATTTTCTTTTGAAAGAGCCTTTTCAATTATTGTGGAGGAGCTTATTGTTGAGAATTCAAAATTATCTAGGATATTATGAGTTTCAAAAAATGCTGGAGAAGTAAACTCTTTTGAACTCACCTCAAACTCGTCTACTATACGAGTAGTTTTTGAAAAGTCAACAGGGCTAATTATTTTATTTGATGACACTGAAGACTTTGCATAAAAATCTTTGGGAAAGACTTTACTTGTAGAACTAATTGCTGATAGTTCAAAAGGAATTGGTGCATCGGTCTTTTTAGATATTTGGGAAGAAAATTCTTTTAGATCATCTTTACTTCTATCTATTGTTGACATAATTGCTGTAGTGGAATATTCCTCAGGCATGATCTTAGTTTTAATTTCTGCTTCTAATGTTAAAAGGTCAACTGGTACAAATTTTTCATTGGTAAACCCTGTAGCCTGGGAAGATATTTCGCTTGAAATTGTCCCCTCCTGTGAAATTCTTAACCTAATTGAAGATGAATTCATAATCCCATTTATTTCGTTTGTTGCTTGAAAAGTTTGAGTAGAATGTACTATTGGAACAGTCTTTAGTTTCGGCTTTGCAGAGCTAACAGTAGACATGTCCAAGGTAAACATTGCATTGGTTGACACCACAGATGTGCGACCAGAAAATTCCTTTGGGACTGCCTCTAATGTTGTGCCGAATTTGGAGGATTCCGTGGGTTGAGAAACAGAAACAACAGTGGGCATTGTCGTTGCATTCTCATTCAATTTGTAGAGTTTCTTCCAATTTGTATGCATTGTCTTAACTGCAGCATAATATGATATATTGTCTTGGTTATATGCAACCTTCGAAAACGATGCTGGTTTTGTCAATGTTTTTTCTTTTACAGCTTCCGTAGCTTTTTCCATTTTATCTCCAATCAAGCTTGGTACAGTTTGGATTCTATAAGGAGGCGGCATATTCACAGGTATCTCCTGTTTCTTAAGATCTTCACTCTGCTCTGATGCAGGTTCTAGTGACGACGTAGTCTGGCTTTTCAACAAGTTATCATAACCTTGCTCGGTGAATTTACTCCCCAAAGGAGATTCGTCAGTTCGGTTTTTATAATTTGTATGTAGCTTACCGTACGTCTTCTTTGGATACCAAGGGAGCAACTGAGAAAACATAGGACTGGTGTACTCCAAATTCATGGGTGTAGACCATGGCTTACTGGAGAAACTTTGGCCATCTTCTGACATCTTGTTCTTCCCAATTAAGTTTTCAGTTCGATCAGAATAGGCATTTGGCGGGCTGGATTCAATCGTAAACAAGGGATGCGAATCCAGGAAGCATTCCTGAGCGCAGGCCAGGGCATTTCCTATCGAATATACAAAAATAAAACACTTCAGCTAAAGTAATTATAATTATTTTTGTCTAGGAAAATGAATTTCTTGATGAAGTTTAGTCTGAAAGTGCTTTGAATTCGTCAAACTGGGACTCAATGAAAATGGCGAAGTAATTTTCAATTTTACTTTATAGACTCCAAATCTGTGGTTGAAAATTGAGTAAAGATGATTGCAAGAGGGCGTACAATTAAGCTACAGGTGTGTCACTACTATAGTCAATTTAAAGATCCGCCAAATGTCTATTGCGACCTTAAAAATAATCGTGATTTCCAATGAAGCAAAGAAATTTTATTTCACGACAATTGGTATTCTACATAATAGAACATAATATCTACACAAGATGTATGTACATTTTCAAGTAAGACCGAGAGGTCTACGACCCTGTAAGTATAATTACAGGCACCTTGCAGCTTTACTTCAGTGAAAACTATGGATAGTGCCACTTTCATTAAAACATCCCATGGACAGTCTTGAATCTCAATTGCTCTCATCGTACATGTCACATTGACGGGTACATTTGGAGAGGTTTTGCACTCCACGTTTGAACACGCAGATATTGCGTGAAAAATTAGGTGCTAATCAAATCAATTACCTTGGCTTTGCCGGTAGATGAAAACATTGCCAAAAGAGCAATTTTTTGGCCCTGAAATAATGTAAATAAAAGTATTAGTACAAAGTCTGCCTGCATTAATATATGCTAGATATTTAACGGAATTCTAATTATAAGATTGTCGGTTTTAATCTTTTTCAGGTGTCTTAATTTGACATTTTTCAGACAAAACTTCCACACAGTTCGTGTGACCTTTGTCAGTTTCTTTTAAAGTACATCATGCCACATTTGGCAGAATCTAGAACTTTTCATGGTATTCGAGGTCAAAGATAGCAACCAGCATGTCGCTAGCTATTGTCTAACAGCGCATGATCATGACCGATTTTTAGAGGGACTAGAACTGCGACAACCAGCATGAAATAGACTGAATTAATCGCACATTAATACGCACAGAGCGTAACAGTTTAGCAAATCAATGTAGGAGTTTAACGATGATTAAGTTAAACGGGGTGATATTCTTAACTCACCAGAAGATAAGCACACATCTTCCTGCTGGATCCAAAGAGAATCGTAATCCAGCAGCTCCACAATCGCCATCGTTTTGACTTTATATGACGTCACGTATTTAAATTCATTCATAACTGGAAAAAATATTATAAATTTACACTAGTTTTAATTTAAGTCTGATCTTCAGTGAAAGAAATTTAAAAAAAAGTAATACCTTTATAGTTATAGGCAGAAAGTCCAAAATCTGAGGAAAGAAACAGCCACAAGCTATTTCTGTAATTCAAACAGAAAAGCTGGGTAGTGGACACGGAAACATCTAGTGATGATACCAATTCAAACTCATTACGGTACTCAAACACATTCACTTGTCCTGCAAAAATTATGAAATTTGAAAAAATGTTATTTTGTCAAGAGTTAACATACCAATTAAAGCCAAATTGTTTAAATAAGCTTGCCTGTTTTCGTTAAGAGCACAAGAATACCAGCTTCTTGATGGACACTAGTTTGCATTGCCAGTACCTCAAAGTTAGAGGTCATTGATAACTTCAACTCAAATCGGTACCTTGGCTGGAACCACTCCAATACAGAAATTAGAGTGGATAAATCCAGTTGCGAAGAAATAACGATCTGAAAAAAAATTAGGAATTCAGTAGTTTTACAACCACAAAACAGTAAAAAACCTTAATGATAAAGTAACCTAAATTACCTGGTTTAGCCTAGCATTGAACATTACTTGCACACCTGTAAATGGAGTGGCTAAACGTTGCACAAAATAAAACTGTTTCTGCTCAGGTGACCAGCGTTGAACTGCAACACCATTCAGATCAACCTCAAGTTGTTCAGAAGTCAAAAGCCAGGCTGAACCGTGGAATACAGCAAAGTCTACAAATTGGCTGCTACCAAGTTTCTGCAATTCATTATCCAATGAATTCCACACCAGGGTATGGCGCTGTTTGTTCACAGACTCCACTATCAGCAACAGTACAATGTTTGACCTAGGAAAAAAGAAAGCTCGATTATACAATTATCGAAACTCCAATAAAGGCACGTCAAAACGTTAGTTTAAACGGCAATTAGCATCAACAGGACACCAAGACATGATTTCTACAATAAGCGTTAAATGTTAAAAAAAATAACACGTAAACGCATATTCAAGTAGGCCTACACAACAGTTTACCTAAAATTATCAGGTATCCAAGATTGTTTGCATATTTTGTTACATTTCGTTAAGTAGTTAATATTTAACGCAATGTAACATGAACGTTTAGGATCTCAAAAATTGGTTTGTAATAATCGAAAATGTGCATCATCCCCATAATAAACAAACAAAATAAACATGAAATAAATCGACCTTACGTTAGGATGGGGGATCAGAAATTAGTTTGTATTAAGCGAGTTAGTATTAACGAGTTTTCATAAACTCATGGGTTAGTAAAAAAAGGGAATGCAAACTCACTCATCAAAGAAAGCGTCACACTTTTCAAGTCTCTCTTGGAAATACAACATGCCCACTTTTACTTCATCCAAGCCTCTGTTTACCCAAACTATGTAAGACTGTTTTTCAGCAGTCTCAATGCTTATGGTACCAATCAATGAGGAGGAACTAGTTCTGTGGACTCGGCAAATATTAAGACTGTAGATTCTCTTGTAGAAAGAAAAATCTTCAAATCTGTAAAAATCTAAGCCAGGACCAAAGGAGTCATTAAATGTCAGCTAACAAAACTATACAAATGTGTATAACTAATTGTCAAAATTACTAACGAAACAGCTTCTCACAACATTTTTCTGAAAGTCTCCAGAAAGATCTTTAGGTTTTACAGTTAAAAAGATGAAAATGACCAACCTCGTAAAAGAGAATGTAGTTCAAGGACTGCACCACACGACGACTCTGCAATCTTCAGGATCGATAAGGACTTTTCTTTGAGAATGGAGCCTAAAAAAATATCAAATGCAGCAAATCAGTTTCAACAATAACATTTATAACATCTTACAGGATATATTTTACCAGAAGGTATCAGCGGATCTCTTACAGAGGAGTAGCCGTCAAACCACAAATTCCCACCGAGTCGAAGGGGTTTGGAGATTGCTAACATGGCACGAAAGTTTGAATTTGCAAACTGGCCTAATTTTAATTTTTGTCCAAATTTAATGTGAAATCTTACAAGTTTTACATACCTGCATATCCAGGTTCAATCTCATCAGTAATATTTTGGCACAACCCAAGAGTTTGTGCAATGGTAGGAAAGTTCGTGGTTGTAAATCCACAAATGACGGACGCCATAAAATGCGAATTTAGAAAGGTCTTCACCCCGTAAAGGCTCAACAATGGAGATCGCTGATCAGCTGCACATTTCTTCCATTCGCTTATGTTCACGTTCATCAGTAATCCACTTAGCTAAATTAGCAATTCGCCAATTATTTTTCAGGGTTCCCCCATCACTTTCATATTCAACTTCCCCGACTTTTCCCGGTTTTTAAACTAATTTCCCTGTCAAATGACTATCTAAATTGACATATGACAATTTTATTCGGAATTTTTCAACATCGACATTAATTTTTTCAAAATTAGCATGAAAAAAGTTGTAGGGCCTACTTGAAAAATTTTAATTTGTCCTCGGAAAAACTGGGAAAATTGTACAAACTTGTCATTGGAATGGATTGAGTTTGCAAACGTATCCTCGGAAAAGTTTGCAAACTGTTGAAAAGTTTACAAATTTATACTCTAAAACAGTTTTTGTATCACAAAAAGTTTTAAAATTCTAAAAATTTTTAACGAAGAAATTTTTTAAAAAGTTTTCTAATGGGCCCTGAGCTAACCACAAAATCATTAATTTTGGATTGTGATTTCCCCGAGTTTTTCAAATAAGTCATTCTTTGACTTTTCCAGTTCTGGGGGAACCCTGCACTTATGATTGATATGATGATCAAAGAAGGCTATTCAACTTGTCATAAAATGACAGTTAAATTTTTCAAACCTGCACACTGTCCACTCTCAGATCGCTGAACTTGTTTTTTCTTTCCATAACTACCATGTTGTCAGTCGTGGTAATCACTTTCTCCAGGTGAACATTGTTGAAAGTTTCGTCTACGATGAGATTCCCAATTATGCTGACGGTGCCGTGGAAAACAATTTGAGCACCCTTTGGTTGGTTAGTTGAACTTCAAGATGAAAAAAAATTGAGTTTAACGTTTGAGAAATTCTATTAATCAAAAAATTAAGAAACTTAGCTATTGACTCACCCAGTGAACAGAGATTTCCTAGAATCAACCTTGCTGTCTTGCGACATTTTGGAGTTTCCTAAATCCAAAAAGCGTGCGTGTAATTCGTCATGGAAAATGGTGCCACCGGTGAATCTCACTGAGCCAACCATTAGCACCTGAGGCGTATCCAACGTCACCATAGTGGACATGAAGTGGGCTAGGCGCATCTTGTTAAAATATTCTTCAAGAAATACTTTGCCTTCTAATTAGCAAGACAATTTTCATCAGTTAAATTAATAAGAACAATCCATTCTACATAGCATTGTGTCGAAAATTCATCATGAAAATTTCTCCACACATCTTCACATGTTAATAAAAAAGTTAAAAGGAAATTTAAAAGTTTAAGGTTTTATATAATTATACAATTTTAAATTATACATGAATGAATAGCATGAATTTAATGTTATAAAACTGGGTCAAACTTACAATACTTATAATTTTTTAAATCATTAAAATTCCAACCAATTTGAACCGGTGGCAAATAAGGTCCTTTACCTATGTGTACTTCTCGAAAACTATTTTTCAGAGTAAACAATGGCCATTTCAGGGTGACCACTTCCTTCTTGAACTGCATCCACGAAATGCCATCAATATGGTCTATGTCATAAAAAATTCAGACGATTAATTTCAATTAATCGTCTTAAAAAAACAGTATAGTGAAAAAAACATTTTCTTTCCCTTACCCATGGTTGCAAGATTTCCATACAAAACTACTCGATCCACATCCATGATATCGACTATCAGCTGCCGATCACATTCCAAAGTTTTACTATTAAATAGATTCCTTTCGATGGAAATGGGGCTTTTAAACTGCTTCATAGCTCGTACAATCACATTCTAATAAATATAAAGTCATTGAAATTAAAGAGCTGGAATCATTAAAAAGACCATTTGGCCATCCAATTTTTATTTTTTTTAAAAAAATTAAAACAAGTCGATGCCGTGCGTATAATAATTTATGACGTAAAAATTAATACTTTACCCTGCTCTGCAGAAAACTGCACAGGAAATTTAAACATAATTAAACACACCAAGAATATATTAAAAAGCAATCATGACTAATTGACTAAAAAAATCCTGACAAAAAAAAGGAGATACCTTGTCATGTGTGCTGACAAAATGAGATGGACGCAGGCCATTAATCTTGCTGGTAATTATAAGCCGCCAGTCAACAACCAGTTTTTTAAAACTAACTGCATTCAGTAAAGGCGAACCTATGACCACAGCTTGTATAAAAAAAGTAAAATTTAAACGTTACATTATTCAGTACCAAACTCAACTCGCTGATGTAAAAGCAATTACCTTCCGAAAAATAATCATCGATAGCCATTTTATTAATGGTATCCACTATGACATTAGGCACATTTATTGAACCTTTAATGAGTAGCGTTTGACTTCCATGTCTCAGCAACGCTTGAAGAAATAAGCGCCAAATATTGACACCACTGATTTCATCTGAAATCAGAAAAACGATTAAAGACTGGTAAAATGAGAAAAAACAACGTTCATTACGGAGGCATTTCTTTGGGAATTCCACAACGCTACACTGAACTCTGGATAATCAACCAGTGATTGGCAAAGTGCAAGACAACGTAGACACCAAGAAAGTAGAACTTGGTATCTTAATCACACCAGCAGAACAACAAATTCCAATAATTCTAATTCAGAAACACGTCAAAAGTTAATTTAACTTAAGAAACTATGGCTTACCAGTCTGTAGCGATTCCAAAGTAAGGGCAGGTCTGAAGTGCACATTTCCCTCGATGGCCAAATTTAACTCATCAGTACTCCAAGATTCTAAAATCAACTTCCTCCAATTATTTGCAGCAAAAAAGATTTCACCAGAAACTTCAAAACTTTTTGCCCCAAACACGTGTAAATCTCCAAGTAACACTTTGGTGCCAGTCAGCCGCTGATTCTCATTCGCAACAGCAGCGTACGTAAATAACTCTTCAATACTGCTCTCAGAGAATAAACCACTAACACTAACTCCTTCAGTTAACATCGCGACATATCTAAAAAATGATGCAGACTTTGCCATCACAGATGTTTCATCGTCGTTCCTGTTAAATTCCAGCTGTGCTGAACGAAACTGGCCAACATCTGCCACATACCAAGTGACCATGGATTTGTCAAAGTGAATTACTGAGGTCAGAGAGTTCGCACTACCGCCCATCAAAAGAATATTTTTGGAGAAGTTATGAAAGTTGATACCGTTAACAAAATGTGCGATAATGCTGCCACCACCAATTGTGATATTCCGGAACGACTTGATAAAAACCGAATGAGATCTAAGAGCCACATCTGTTCGCACGAAATCGTTATTTTTGGGCAAAATGGAGTCGAAAGTCCAGACTTTGAGATCGACGAGGTTTAAGAACTTTGCATCTTCAAATTTCAAGTCATCGTTGGTCGTCAAAGCTAAATTACTCCAAACAAAAATATTTGGCACCAAAGATCCAAATATCTTGACATGTTTCGCTCTGAAGGTGTTAAGGTTCAGCACAGCGTATTGTTTGTCTTCACCTGAATTGAAAGATAACAATGAAGCTGAAACTGTCCCAAAAGAGTTTTTAAAAAATTATAGAATCTGCAAAGAACATAGGCCTACCTTGCTTCCATGTGGAATTTAATACGAGATTCGTATACATCTTTTTGCCTAAAAAATAATAATGCACATCAATACAATAGTAAAAAAAAGAAATGGTTAAAAAAATAGTCTGTGCAGACGAAAACGCTGAAACTAATTTAGGGTTCCCCCATAAATTTCATTTTCAACTTCCTTGACTTTTCCAGGTTTTTAAACAAATTTCCCTGAACAATGACAATGTGAAAAGTTGACATGCCAATGTCATTCACAATTTCGCAAAATCGACATAAAAAAAATCAATATTTTGAAAAATATACCTGAATGACAGTTTTGAAATAACTTTGTATTCAAAAAATTTGTACTCAGAAATGTTTGAGAATGTTTCAAATTTTTCCTCTGACACTGTTGAACATTTTTGAAAATTTGTACTCTGAAATTGTTGAACATTTTGCATATTTGTCCTATGAAACTATTTTGCAAATCTGTACTTTGAAAACGTGGAAAATTTTGAAGATTTGTCCTCTGAATTGGTGAAAATCTTTCAAATTGTACTTGTAAAATTTCTACAATTTTGCCAATGGGTCCTGAGCTAACCACGTGAAATAACTTTTGGATTGTGACAACATTAATAAATACATTGAATTTCCCTGGTCTGTCGAGAACCCTGTAATTCAGAAACCTATAATAGGGTTAAAATTTTACAGTTAGCCTATTAAACTGCTATGATAGGCTATATAGGTGTAGTTCAGTTTATCTTCTTAGTTACAAAATGTTAAATTTTAATTATATTTTGAATAACTTATCATTTAGAAAAGTAATAAGCCCAGATTGAGTATTGACAAAAACTTAAATATGCATAATTTAGCATTTTTGTCTTCATATCATGCAAATGCAACCTACCTTTGACCACCTGATGAGTTCCACTGAAAATGACATCAGAAAGCAAATCCATTGCATTGATGTGCCCTTTGACCAACAGCATCTTTACATTTAGCCCAGAAAACCTCAACTGGTCCATGTTCCACTGGTGGGTGCCATCTAAATGCCGTATCTTATCTATATGAACATCGTTTACCATATAAGACTGGACAGTAACGTCTCTGATAAACTTCACGTTTTCCCAACGAATCAAAGAGCTAATGACTTGTGACGTTTCCTTCTTCATGGCAAAAAAATTCAGCTTTCCAATCAGGACCGAATTGACCGTGTTCACGACATGCAACCGGTTCAGCACACTCACACTTGAGGCGAAAGTGACATTGGATTGCATAAATGCATCACGGTCAACAAATACGGCCTGCTTGACCAGCATATCCCAGTCCACGCTACCAATGACCCCACTCTTTATCAGCAGGTTCCCAGATTTGACGTCATGCCAGAAAACCAAATTGCCATCAATTATCTGCCTGCTGTTAGTCAACAGCAAATCATTCAGCAAAAGACCATCCAAGTAACCGTTCAGGTGCGCCACCTCTGTTATCAGCTTCCGGATAGATTTGGAAGGCATGGCAAAAGTATTGGAGCGATCCAAGATAGCAAAATCTCGTGGAAAAGCCACTTCATTCACAAATCCAACCAGGAACACTGCTTCACTCATTTGGACATGGGAAAGTGCATGGTTCCAAAGATGCAGCTGGTTATTAGCATATGGTAATACTTTCAGTGATTCTTCAGTTAAACTAACGAAACTTGCGTTATTCACCATGTTCAGACGCACTGCATAGGCTGAAAATTGTCCAGAAATGAGATCGTCCACAATGAGGTGCTCCAAATTCAAAAATATCCTTGCATCGTCCTCCAACCTCGTGAATTTGTAATGCATGTTTCTGACAGTCTGCAGCCACTGGAATTCTATTCTGTTAGCCGATGAAATTACTTCCACGACATGGCTGCTACTGTTTAGCATACCGAAGCCATTTTCGGGGTTCACCATCCGCAGAGAATTGTCCACTGCTTCAGATTGAGATCTGAGAGTGTCCATCTTGAGTTTCAAGGCAGAGCACGTCTGCGAACGTGTCAAATGTGACAGCCGATCCACCCATTGATGCACCATCAGGGTTGAATAGGCAGATTCTTCTCGAGAAACTAGCACAAAACCATGATCAAGATCTATTACACTAGTCATATATTTCAGGCTTGGCAAATTAACGTTCTGCCAAGAACTTCCAAAATTGAAAAAGGTACGCAACTGCTCGTCCCTAGACCGTAGGCTGAGGAGGGCGGTTTGGTGATTATTTACAGAGTCGTTACGTAGAAACTGGACTGAAGACCACTGAATGGCATGAATGGCGGCGATTCTCTGGTAGCTTATGAAAAACAGGCCATTAAAGAAGTAAATTTGGGAGTCTGCATCATAATGCTTTCCAGAAACCATGTGATATTCGTTGACAACGGCCAAATAGAGAGTGTCGCCTACAGTCACGCAGTGAACGTCAGAAGGTGCAGAAGCAGGTAGTTTTTGAAAAAGACGAAATTGAGTTCGGCCAGTTTCCAGAACTGCAGTCAATCTGGAAACACAATAAGACATGTCACCAACCCCTTTCGAAAAATAAGTTCTGGTGATACTTTGGGAAACTAGTTGAAAAACGTTATTTCCATGAACGAGCGTAGCTACTTCTGTTCAAATAGATGCATCCAAAAAAAAACCAATTGATTCGGACTACCTTAATTTTACAGCTGGACAATTGTTATGAAAAGAAATCAGATTTAAAAAAAATAAAAATATGTAGCATTACTACCATTAAGATAAATATTGAAACTTACTCGTATACAAAAATGAGTGACGAATTTCTGTGGTCCAATTTCTTGTTGGCCAAAATGAGAAATTCCCGTCCGTTGACACTGCAATGTTCCATATCAGATACAAAACTTGCAGGAAGAGTCAGCAACTACGTTTTCAAAAACTAAATCAATAAGTCTGCAACAAACAAACAAACTTGTCGTTGGCGAGAATTGGAAACAAGTTACATGTCCATTAACCTTTCTGAATGCATTTCCTTCTAATTCATAAACTGCGACAGATTTAGAGGCTATCAAATGAGAACAAATTAGTCATCAAATTGCTCAAAAGAATTTAAAATTATTTTTATCTTTTTACCTTTTAGTTGTGTGCGTTCACATTCCATGGTATCATTGCGTCTCATTCCATTGTATTTCACATGACTGGAGTGGATCAAATAAGATTTCCCATTGAAAGACAAATTTATCCATTTCGTGGCAGAGATTGTCAAAAACGTCTGTTATGACACAGAAAATAACATTTTTATAGACAGATTTCGAAATATTGCACATGATAATATCTCAAAGGTTGGTTGACATACTTGAACTGATCTCAATTCACCAGCCCTCGTAATTTTATACAATTCACTTCGCCTAATAAACGGATCCAGAAGATCCTCTGCAGCATTCAGAACGCAAATGAAATGGGGCTCGTTGTTGACAAGAAAAGATTCTACGCCAATCGCATATGGAATCTAAGAAAAAAAATCAAAAATAGATTCTTGAAATCAACTGTCTCGGACATTGCAGCCATAGCAACAATTAATTCTGTCATCCAAAATTTACCGAAATGTCTGTAAGGTGTTCCAGTTTCCAGTTAGTTTTGTCCCATGTCCGAATAAAGACCGACACAGGGGCATTGGGTATTTTTGGTTTCTCTAAGCTGACAATGAAGATTTTTCCATAGGCATGAACGACGTCAGCTTCCAATATGATGCCAGATGATCTCAATGTTTGGTTGATGAAATGGATTTCCATTTGCGGAGGACCTGCAATGATACTTTACGATTATCTATAGTGTCCATATGAAAATTATATGTACAACGTGAGAATCTCTTCGATTTAAGCAAATTTAACCTGTTGATATCAGAGAATACGTACGGTGAGGCATAAAAGTAACTTCCGCCTGCCGGACACTCCGGCGTCCAATACCAGGTGCAAAGTGAGACAACAGGTGTCTCTCCACTTTCTCCAATTCATTTTGCAGAAGCGTTTCCACTTTGGTGTTCACCTGGGCCAAATAGTTGTCAAAGTATAGGTGTTCTGAGGCCAAACACCATGAAATATGCAAAAAAAATTTTAAATTTTTAGATACGTATCGATTAAGACTTAAACACTTTGCCATAAACGAAATTGCACGCATATATATACAACTCATGTTCCATTTTAAACTTCATTTAAAATAAACTGAGTTTACTTGAACATAAAAGTCACCTCTGTGCAAATTTTACTAAGAAGTGGGAAAACATTTTCTACGAGTGGCGACGTGCATAAATTAAACTAAACTTTAGTTTCAAAATATTTCATATTGCAGATTTTTAATTATAATTTGAAAGCCTTCCAAGTCTAACTTAACCACTAATCTCTCAGAAGCAAATTCACAATGTTAAAATTACTCACAAAACTGCAATTAAAAAAATGCAGTTACGAAACTAAAAAAGCCATTCCACAAGTGCAATTTAAAAAAATTATACAAGTGCGATTAATTAAGGCCACGCTCGATAGGTCAACATTATTACATGTACAGGTAGGTATCCCCTGCACCCCAGGGTATTATAGAGCGAGCAGTGCGGATTAATTAATAAGAAAATCTTCGAAAATATTCTTAAATACCCGCTCTCCAAAAAAATTAACCAATTAGGCCTATAATTGAAAAAGACTTAATTTCTCAAAGGAACTGCACGAATGGGACAAAATGTCCAGCTGAATTACTCCGAATAACGGCAAAAACGCAGTGAAGAAAAGAAAAACTCACCATTATTCGCTCTCCAACGCGTGTTATATGTGTTAATAAATTGTTGATTAGATGTTAATAAAACTGAATTAATTATATTTCCAAAAACAAAGACGAATAGGGCATAAAACGCCCAACTGAACGGCATTTTTCTTAACTTTGTTGATGACAGTGGAGAAACGAAAATCACAGCCGGACAGTGTTGATTTGGACGAAACTTGGGTTACAAATAAATAGAACCCAATTGTTTCCCTCCCACGTTAACTTCTGTCCGAATGCCGAATGACCCAAAAGGTTGTTGTGGAATTTGACCTACGGTAAGTCAAAAGAATTTTACACGTGTTTGATTGTCAACTGGTATAACCTGGAAGTGGACTTTGAGCACTCTACAAAATGGCAATCAAGCTCCAAGTATTAGGGTATACTACTGTGCAAGTAGATTAATTTTCTTTAAATTGTAAATATGACATTTAGACAAGATAAGACAAAAAATTGCATGTAAACAAATACGATAGGGGTACTCGGGAGCTTTACGAATGTCCCTTTTGAAATTACGTAAGCAAATTCGACACGGTATAATTGGTTTAAAACATTCTCTCAAGGTTATTGTTGTTTTTAAACAACTTATTTTCGCAATAACTCGTTTTTACTTAAAGCATTCCATTCTCACACTAGTCACACGGTAGTCAAATTTAAACAAGAGTACGTATCGCGCATGCGGAAATTTGTCCTAGTTTCGGTAAAATTAAGGTCGACGATTAGGAAATTCGAACTTGGAGAAAACGTTCAAAGTTTTAAAAACATTATAAATTCAAGTAGTAAAGAAGGCGGTCTTTTTATAACATAGGCCTACTGTACATGTACTCTGTAGCATTCCACGAATAAAAGGAAATTTTAAACACGCTTTATGAAATGCATGTACATGTAATTATTAAATTTATTAAAACTCGATGTATCTACATGTACCTCAGTGGTCTTCATCAAACCTACAGCTAAAGATAAATTTACCGTAAAAATTCGATTTAATTAAGATTTATTTCATTATATTAATATACTGTACATGTACAGTATAGCTGTACCTTTGATAAAAACCAAAGTTGTCGAATTTTCCGTCGAAACGTCGAGAGAAATCGGTGTTTGAATAATTCCACTCTCATTGTTCACTAGAAAAACTGTACATTTGGTAAAATCGGCCATCAAGTATTCATCAGGAACTCATCTTTAGTTCATTGTGTAATTCTCACAATCTGAAACAATAACTTCGCGTTTGTTTTTCACCAAAGATGTCGAACATTTTTCCAAAATTACAATTTTTTTTTTAAATTTCCAACTTTCGAAATTTTCAACTTTTTTATACAGTACACGTGCACAGTAAATTCGAAACTTCTCTAGCATTTTCCTCGGATTAACCCAAATTAATGTATATCATCTTGAAACAACGCAGTTGGTACGCCAATAGTCGACCCTTCTAAAATCCCATGGTAAAATGCAGAAAAAAAAATCATAGACAGTTTTACAAAATGTGAATATTTCATTTCCGGCGCATGTTTTGGACATTTACAAGTAAATTGGCGATTTGAGTACACGGTAGTCAAAAATCAATAACAGATTGTTTTACAGAATGTAACGTTGACAAGCCCTATCATATTCAGTTCAAAATGATTTTCGACAGTTGATCTCAAAGGATTCAGGCAACAACATTGTCCGAATTGTCAGTGCTCGGATCTTCCGAAGCACCCAGACTAGAAACGCACTGAAATTGGTCAAATTTTGTCATCTGTCTGTCCAAGCTGCAGTATTTACGCCCGAAATTAGTGACGGTCATCGAGAAACATACGGATTCTTCACAACCACAATTGCGATTGTGAAGCCAAAAAAATTCTGCCAACAAAATGGCTGATTCAATCGGGTCGGGAAAAGGTTCTACCTGTAAATAAAGGCAAAAAGGCAGAACAACAATTAAAAACCTAATAGATAATTCAGATAACTGAGAATGAGACTATATATTGTAGCAACTACATGTATAGTTTAAAGATTAGTGTACAAGTTTCTGGCATTGTTTTTTTTTTCAGTTCAAGTGTAATATAATCAACCATGGATGCTGGATCCCTTCTCCGCTAGTCATTCTCCTACTATTAAATGAAGTCTAATTTCATGAATTCCTTGGACAGAAAAAGATCCACAACATGTAACGGCAAAATGGTCAACTAGAGATTTACTGTAGGGCTACATTTACTTTGAATCTTTGATCGTAGTATACAGTATACGTACATCATTTCTACAACGTTTTAATTCTACGGTTTCAATGTTTTCATTGATCAGCTTTTCAAAATTTTCCAGTTTTCATTTTCAATTTTGTAAAATTCTTTCATCTTTTTCTCGATCAAATTAGCAAAATTCTCCCTGTTGTTAATCTTGAGAAATTCATCATGTTCTTGTCGATCAATTTAGCAGAATTTTTCACATTTTTATTGTTAATTTTTCGAAGTTTTTCATATCTTAATACACTGTAGTTCAATTTTGCAACATTTTTCCATTTTGCAAAATTATCCACGTTTTCAATTGTTCCACATTGCAAATATTTGCACCTTATCACTGGTCAATTTTGCAAAATTTTCCAGTTTTAATTGTGCCATTTTTCCAATCCATTGGTAATTATTTGAAGGTGTTACAATACATGTATTTTTAACCACAGGGGCAAACACTAAATGGGAGCTGCGCCGCAGTACAATGATGTACTGCAGTGAAGCGACCTACATGTATTGTGGGGCAGCTTACATGTTTATCGATGAGATTAGCACTGTATTTCGTATTTCAGTGGCCGTGATAGGACGTCTAAATTCATTTTACTGTTGCATTGTTACAGAAGACAGACAGTGAACACGTTCACGATAAAATGAAGATACAGACAGTATTTGTAACAGCTAGTACAGTATTAAAGTTGGTCCGCAATACCGGAAGGTCGCTTCACTGCAGTGCAACACTGTGTTGCAGAGCCGCTACCATTTGGTGTTTGCCCCTGTTGTTAAAAACATTGTAACAACTTCAAATGATATGATGAACGATATGGAGGTACTGGAATGGTTATTTCAATACGCTAACAATACGACAATGTGATAACAAGTTTGGGATTTTGGATCAAAAGATTGACCGCAGTAATAAATGCAGCAAGTGAACTTAATTGAATTAATGTCCTCCTAAAACAATGCATTGAGTAAAAACAATGGAGTTTCGACCATACACTGTATATTAGATAACAATATGCTTATTTGTCCACTATTGTTTACGCTTGTTTTGTCCAGTGGAAAACTGTACGTGTCCTTTAGTTTTTCTATTTTGAAATACGTTCGTATATACCACTTTACTATTTAACAAATACCACTTTTCGCTTTATTATTAAATATACAGGTTGGACATGCAGCTTCCCAAAGTTTTTACTTGGGTTTATTAATTCACAAATGTTTTAGCCAATACTGTAGATTACTTGTACATGAATAGGAAGGTTTTCCCAGCTTACCAGGACATTCCCTATTACAACGTATCTACAGTACATGTACAATGTATTTTCACATTGTCTAAACAAACCGTAACGTCAAATCGTCTTAAAAAGAGTGGCCACAAAATGTTCATTTTTAATATCCCTGACTTTTCCCTGACCAAAACTTACGCGCTAATGCATATCAATTTTTGTGTCATAATGAAAAATAACAATTGCACAAGATCTTGTTACACGTCTAGCTGAAGAGGATTGGGGATGGAGCTGCTAGCAGACAGAGTGCATGGGTAGCATTTCGCTTTTATTTGGGAAAATTTCCATGACCACTCACAAATTTCCCTGACATTTCCATGACTTCCATGACCAATTTTTCCCCCTGACTTTTCCCTGACTTTCCTGACCTGTGGCCACCCTGTAAAACGAACAAATTAACATTATTCGATGCATATCCTAAGGCGGGGAATGAAAATTATTTCATTCTATCCAATGTAGGATTCACCCAAAACTGAAGTTATTAACTTTTTAATCCAAATTTCCCTGACAACCATGACCACTGACGAGTCATTGACATATGCCAATGTAAGGAAACCAATATTTATTGCTTGATATACAAGTATACAGCGAGGCTAAAAAGACTGTTGCACTAAATCTCCAGGATTACCAGGATGGGTGCAAATATGAAAAATCAGACAATTTAATTGTCGCTGAATTTAATGGTGCCCAAAACATATGGCCCATTTCAATTCAATTAGATTCTTTTTAATTCAATTATTTACCCTGCAGTCAGAACATAGTACCATTTGGCAGGGGAGATCCTAAGGGATCATTTATAAAGGACGTTCTGTATTTTTCCGGGTTTTAAGACCCCCCCCCTGTCCGCACTTTTCCTGTTTATGTAACCCCTCCCCCATGTCCCGTCCAATTCTGAAAACAGCTTGTTGATTACATAAGCAATTTTTAATACGTTCAGTTCTTTATAAATTTTGACATTGGGAATACTGTATTACCATTAGTGAACCATAGATCTACAGAATATTGTAATTGTAATTAAAACAGGTAAAACAAAATTGAATCAGCAAATTTGGCTATAAATTGACTAACAAGAAAATAAAACCAATGCAATCAGTTTATCATCTTATACTGATGACAATTTAAGCACAAGTTGACATCCGGACGTTCACTTTCCTTGAACACCCCCCTACCCCCGTGTCCCATTTTCACATACCCCTTTCCCTCCCTTTGCTAGACGTCCTTTATGGATAGTCCCTAACCGAAAAAACAACGACTACAAACAATAGACCTCGCTCAGTAGGGGAAGAAGTCGGTCAAATTAAGGCACTCTTGGTGGCACTGCAAT
>JAQGBX010002424.1:0-20467 GCA_034698745.1 Megaphyllum sjaelandicum | reverse complement strand
GCCGGACAAATGGAAATATCCGGGCGATGCCGGACAAATGGAAATATCCGGGAGATGCCGGACAAATGGAAATATCCGGGCGATTCCGGACAATCAAAAAATAATCCGGGACATGCCGGACGAATGGAAATATCCGGGAGATGCCGGACGAATGGAAATATCCGGGCGATGCCGGACGAATGAAGATATACGGCAGATGCCGGACAAATGGGAATATCCGGGAGATGCCGGACAAATGGGAATATACAGGAGATGCCGGACAAATTAAAAATATACGGGAGATGCCGGACAAAATGGAAATATCTGGGCGATGCCGGACAAATGGAAATATCCGGGCGATGCCGGACAATTGGAAATATAAGGAAGATGCCGGACAAATGGAAGTATCCCGGCAATAACGGACAATTTAAAATATGCGGGCGATGCCGGACAAATGGAAATATCCGGGTGATTCCGGACAATCGAAAATATCGGGTAAATGCCGGACAAATGGAAATATCCGGGAGATGCCGGACAAATGGAAATATCCGGGAGATGCCGGACAAATGGAAATATCCGGGAGATGCCAGACAAATGGAAATATCCGGGCGATACCGAACAAATGGCAATACCCGGGCGATGCCGGACAATTTAAATATCCGGGTGGTATCCGGGTGATTCCGGACAATCGAAAATATCGTGTAAATGCCGGAAAAATGGAAATATCCGGGAGATGCCGGACAAATGGAAATATCCGGGAGATGTCGGACAAATGGAAATATCCGGGAGATGCCGGACAAATGGAAATATCCGGGCGATGCCGGACAAATGGAAATATCCGGGCGGTGCCGGACAATTTAAAATATCCGGGCGGTGCCGGGAAATTGACAATTGACCTGGCAATGCCGGGCAAGTATAATTTGCCAAGGCGATTGCGCTAATTTCCCTTTTACTTAGGGAGTTGATTTTATTTGGCATTTTTTTATCGATTGAAAATGTATCATGGGCCCCCGCGGTTTTTTGGGCCCTGGGGCTTCAGCCTTGTCAGCCTTATGAATAATATGTACGGCCCTGCTTAAGGCACAAATAAAGGAAGTTTATTTTTTTAAACTTGCTGAAAAAGTGAAATTGCCGTGGATGAAATTATCTCATGCTGTTTCATGCGAAGTTCATGACCTTCGACCGTGTTTAAGGTTGGTTTCACTCATGGGCGTTGCATTTATATAGTGATCACACTTTCATTAGTGAGATTCACATCAGTACTTTGAAATAATGATGATAATAAAATGTTGTCAAAAGGAACGTAAACTTGTAAAACGCGCAACTATTTTCACGTTTGTATAGTTCAGACAGATACGTTTATGGTAGAAAAGTTTTTTTATAGGGACATTTGAAGCGATCGTGTGGCTAGTATTTTACATAGTTTGAACTTGTGAAATAGCATGTATTATTCAGTTCGGTGTCTTAAGCAGTATTTCATTGCCAAGAAGCGTTGGAAAAATTTAAAGGAAAACGTCAAAATTACGCATCCATAAACGATTTAAATGCGAAATAAAGACCCCTCCATCCCATTTTTGAGTCTAAAAATAACTTTCTTATAAAAGCCGAAATCACCAATGTGGAAAGAAGAGAGAGAGTAAGCTGTTTTTCATTGCCGAAAGCAGGCCCAAGTTAGTGAGCCATGGGGAAAACGGATTTCTGGAGGTTGGATCCATTTCTGCTCGCTTTTTTATTGCCATGCCAAGTATGGATCCACCGAGACCCAAGACGCTACATTAATCCGAAAATAACGTCAATATGCTGTTCTACTTGAATTATTTTGAATTATCATTGTAATTCCACTACCGTCATCATCACGCTCCCCTTAATAGGGAAGTTTTTATCGAGAAATAAGACCCCCTTTTTTCATTCAAATATATCACTTAGGCCTTTGATTTGCGAAGGGTGGAAATCGATCGATCTGCGGAATAAATTGCCATATTTTCGAGGATCGTGCCACTGATGGATATGGCGAACATACGTGGATTTGAGATCGATCTCAAGTGCTTGGGTTCGTCCTTAAATAGCATCATCTTGCGGTGTTGAAAAACCTTAAAACTTCATAACTGCAAATATTGGCAATCCCGAAAACTTCTGCGGGCAGAGTTGGTAACCAAATAAAATATTCCATTGATGATAAAAGTAAATTTATAGAGTAACAATGATAATATTAATATTTATAAATACCCTTATGTTGTATTTATTACTATATAATGAGCAAGCCACTTCATTTTACTGAATCTTAAGATATAGTACTTGTACGTGTATCTGAAATGCATTTAAAGATAGTGCTGTTGTTTATAAGTATATGTGTACAATACAGATATGCTATTTTAGAAAAATACAATTGAAACTCGATAAGACGAATCTCAAGGGACGTCAGAATGGATTAGTTTAAAGGACGTCAAGCGGAAAGTTATATCTGAAAACTTGGCAAGTTTAGGCGTGTCCGAAAAGTCAAGCGCATGTTTCTGAGAATCTTCCAAACATGGCTTTTAAAAAGGAGAATTTCAAAATGAAAGTAATTAAACTTCATTTATGTTTTTACAATTGACAATTTTAAACATTTAATTTCTCGTAATGCACATCCTAAAAAACAGAACTTTTTGATCAGGAAGTATTTTAAGATATAACTTTCCTCGTTTATGGCCGGCTTTAATCAAACAAAAATGAAACTGATTAAATATTGCTTTCATTATTCTTTCCTTAAAATTTTTAAAATTGTACCCCTGAAACTAGGCAATCAGTGCTAACATTTAGGTCATGCTGGTTAGCCCCTCATCCGGATATCCTGTAGGCAGACTCCACATCGCACGCTCTCAAACAATTTCATGGATATATCAGTTTATAATATCAGAAGTCGGACGGGGACTGGTAATTGATTTGTAATACATGTATCATAAATGTGATATTAAGCTAGTTCGTTCATCTTATTGAAGTTCCACGGTAAATTAAATGAACCTTATGCAGATTTCGTCAGCATGCATACAAGTACATGTACATGTATATTTCGGGACATTTTATTCATTCCATTGGCGAAAATGTCTCTGGGGCAGTACCGCGCCACTTTCTTTTAGTAGTTGATTCGATGAAAAGGTCACGTGATGCAGCCCCATATACGTAACTCTGCATAAGGTCTTTTCTTGAATAATTTTAATATGAACGGAATTGTGCAAAGCTTCTGATTCCACGCTTTTGATCTTCGAGTATGGTTTACGGAAGCGAGAGAATTTGCTATAATAGCACGTCCGGATAAATTAAAGCATTTGCTTCAAACGCAATTTAAAAAACTTTGCAGTGATTAATATTCTTCGCCTTTGTCCCCGACTCTGAACAACGGAAATTAAAATGTTACTGCTATAAAATCAAGCTCAAAAGTGAGCATAATTGCGTCGATTTTTACGCTACCTAACGCATGATGTATAGAAACGTGTAAAACGTTCCGCGGTTTGCAGTTACATGATGTTCGAGCATCGCCTTCTCCTTAAGGACAAAAAAGGTCTTTTTTTGAAACCGTTTTTCCGTTTTCTCGATTCCCTGAAGATCCCTCAAGCGAGCCGTCACTTCTTTCACGCTTGTGTTTCGAGGCTCCCATTTTTTGTCTCTTTTTAAACGAATTTTGATTCAGTTGACTAACCCTGTATAGCCAAGCAGAAAAGCATTTGCAGTCTGATGTTTGTTTACCAGTGCACGGTATAAGACATAAAATACGATGAAAAATTCATCTCTGTAATATCGAATAGACCAAATACTGCAACTCTATAAGAACCCAATCAATAAATGGATAAGGAATAAGAGATGATCATTTTATCCTTCACAAAATTGATTACTATCAGCCAACCTGAGCGAAATATTGAAACGTTGCAATGCTCGAACGTTTGGAGAAATTGCTCAATATCTAAACGATGCATGAGAGGTACTTAGCAGCTGTCTAGTTGCTCTATGTTGTCTGGTTGTCTTAGAAATTCACCTTTCCTATCCTTAAATTGCTTAGAAATGGATTTTTGAAACCTAGAAAACGTTTGCTTTCAGACGTCACAACCGGCCGTTTTAGTCGGAGAAAACTGCGAAATTTTCACGGAATC
The DNA here is from genome assembly GCA_034698745.1 of Megaphyllum sjaelandicum. Classification (NCBI taxonomy): domain Eukaryota; kingdom Metazoa; phylum Arthropoda; class Diplopoda; order Julida; family Julidae; genus Megaphyllum; species Megaphyllum sjaelandicum. The sequence goes on along the minus strand of JAQGBX010002424.1, from coordinate 16,364 downwards.
CTAAAAGGTTTCCAATGCATTTGGAGTAAATTATGCATATGCATGTATATAAACTGAAATCGTAGAACCAAGTTTGATGGTATTATCGGTTTAACACGGTTGTCTCCAGGCGAAATATGTTGCTGCATCATATTGTAATCCAATTACGCATTAAAAATAATTTAGGTTTGTAATTAACAATCTGTACCGCATTTTGCATATTTTGAAACGTAATTGTCCGCAAGTAAATGCGCGCACGTTCAACTGCTTTTATTAGAAACCAGCATCAGACTAATAACTCTTGTTTATTAATTCGGGTCATACAGTATATTGGGATGTTGCACGATTTTTCCCTTGTCATTTCCCTTTCTAATTTTCTATTACAATTTGTAGACTTGAAAAATCAGTTGAAATCAATAGTTGCGAAATTGCTTTCTTGATGAGTGACTTTTGCGTGTCATTTCGGGTTATAATGTAGGGTAATTTTTTATTCTGTTTATCATGTAAATTGAGAGCCAGCTCGAGTATATGGCGTCCTTTTCTTTACGCTATAGAAAAAAAAAATCGATTTTTCGATTTTTCTTCTTTTTTTTTTTCTCGTACAAATGCTAAGATCAGCTGGTTTCCGACAACTACAGTATGTACACTTGTAGTAATTTTAATGAGCTAAAATTTTCAAATAGTCTTAATATGTTATTAACTTTTATCTAATTAAGAGCTTTTCAGTTTCGATGCGGCAATGACTTGCCAATGTACTTGTACAGGGTGATCTGAAATCTTTAAAAATGGCCATTTTTCGTTGCAAATGATATACAGTATCGTAAATTCTGCTGAAAAGGGCACCTATTCCGTTAATTGCTTGACAACACTATAGTTTTATTCTTCCACTAGACTAATTAATAATAATTTTGTTTTGAAGTTTCATTTATATGTTACACTGTATATCATCTACTATTCTACTGTTTGTCTGCCAAAATTTTTATTATTCTGGCAATTAACAATGCAATAACTTAAAATTTTAGGCAATATGCAATTCATTTTAGTTTCTTCCAAGAAAACTACTAGCAAAATACTGTAGCCTATATAAAACGTCGAATGTAATGCGTCTCGTTGATTTTTTTTTGCGACTGTCTACAAAAATTATACAAAAACAATTTCTGTCCTAATGAAAAACTATTTTATTTATCATGGAATACATATTTCAACTAAGTCCCTGCAGTATTTAATGTTATTTTAAACCGAAGAACTTATTTATATTTACTGCTATTGAAAACGTTTAAATATTATTCTTGTCATTTCAGAAGAAAATCATTTTTAACTCTGAGAATTTTTGTTCTTGAGCTATTTCTAGGCCTGGTGTTTTTATTTGTATTCTGAAGAGTTTATAGCTGATGCAATGTCTAAAACTCACAAGTCTACAATTTTACAAAAAGCACCAAAATGTACGTTGCAAAGGTCAAAAGTATCATTTTGCTTCTTAAGATTTTTCGGTTAAAAAGTCTCTTAATAAATGGCCCAGTTAAAAATACGGTGTGATCTATTGTATGATGCATTCAGTGCAATTGTTAGTAAGCAGCAAACATGTTTCTGTAAAAGTGTAAAAAGTATAGGAAAACCAATGTTAATATTTTATTTTCATTTCCAGCATTGTTGTGGGCTGCTCCTGAATTACTGAGGAATGAAACGGCCCTTAGGAGAGGGACGCAGGCTGGAGATGTCTATAGCTTTTCTATTATTATGCAAGAAGTTTTGGTGCGTGGATTGCCATACTGCATGTTGCCACTCACGCCATCAGGTACAGATGCACCACGTTCATCACTTGTTGGAAAATGTTCGCCGTTCCTAAAACCGAGGTTAAAGTATCACTCTTGACTGTTCATTTTTCAGAAATCATTGAAAAGGTGAAGCATCCACCGCCCATGATAAGGCCGTCGGTATCCAAGCAGGCGGCGCCACCAGAGGCAATCAATATTATGAGGGAATGTTGGGCGGAAGTGCCTGACATGAGGCCCGATTTCGCCATTATTTATGAACAGTTCAAAAGGCTTAACCATGGAAAGTACGTCATCTTATCCATCATTGCTATCGGCGCTTTCGTGAGAATCACATTGCCCGTTGAGAAACTTGGATATTAGATCATTAACTTATCAAACAAACACAGGATGGCGCCATGAGGGAGTGTCATATATTTGTGTTTAGCAAGATCATGAAGCTGTATACTTAAAATTACAAAACTTATTGATGATGCTGAAGGTGTTAATGGCATCCTGTTAGTTTGAGCAAACAAGGTCAACGCCATCTTGAATTGTTATGTGCGATGCACCATATATCATTATGCATGTACTGTATACGCAACGCAATCGCATTCAGTGTCACACAAATTGTACGATTTCAACGCATACTTTTCTCTCGCTTCTTTCAGAAAAGTTAACATCGTAGATACCATGTTTCAGATGTTAGAAAAGTATTCCAATAATTTGGAGGAGATTATTCGTGAACGAACTGAGCAGCTCGCTGAAGAAAAGAAGAAGACTGATCAATTACTTCACCGCATGCTACCCAGGTTAGCGAATCAGTGTAGTAATGATCCCATACATGTAAATTATAAAACATAACTACTTGTTTCCCATATGCGTATTGAATTTGTAAACATTCTTAAAATTTCTAAGAACGTCTTTGACGATTGTTGTATGCTGCTTACTCGAAAATAATACTCAGTGTTAAAATTGTTAAGGATTTATCAGATTGCCTTAGAAATCGATATTTAAGCATCACTTTTCAACGTACCAAGGTCTTCATTGAGCTGCGAATTTTATCCCTCGAGAAAATGAAAAAAAGCAGTTTTTTTAAACATTTTTTGTTAGGTGGATTATATTTTATTCCTTTTATAAGAGAGGAAACGAAATAGCTTTCTTTAGCCTTTTTCTGTAAATAATTTTGTCATGATGACTACATCAATTTTTTAATTTTTCATTGATGTATATTGTAGCTCAGTGGCAGAAAGGTTAAAAATCGGAATGCCAGTTGAACCGGAAGCGTACGAAGAGGTCACCATTTATTTCAGCGATATAGTTGGCTTTACTACTATATCAGCTTATAGTACTCCTATGGAAGTAGTCGACCTTTTAAATGACCTGTACACGTGTTTCGATGCAACGATCGACGGGTATAATGTGTACAAAGTGAGTAGTCCTTAAATGCTGTAGATGACGCGGCATAACGCACCAATGAAACGTATGACGTCATCCCTGATGCGTGACGTCATACAGAAAATGGTTTCGAAATGATTATATCTGAAACGAGATCTAAACTAGAGGGCAAAAAAACTCAGTGACGTTGTGCGTGGCGGATTCCTTATCGAGTGCAAACCAATTTTCGAAAAAGTACTTCCGGTGACCTACTTGGTGCCAGAAGATTGTCTGACATTTGCTCGCATTACTGCTGCTGCATGCAGAAGTAGACGTTTTCAAACGGGTTATCCATGAACAATGTCACGCAATGGAGGTGTAATAAAATGAAATCATGGAATTTGCTGATATAGTTTTAGCTCTTACTAGGCTCAAATCATTGAAGTGAACGAAAATTGGAAAACTATTATGCCTCTTTTCTATGGCTGAATGTCAGCGCAATTTTAACATCGATTTTAATATCAAATTTGTTAATAATATGAGTTATCTGGTCCGATAAACTTGGTTCTATTCATGTTCAGATCGATTGTATACTTTCAATTAATTCTTTTTCTGGTTTAATTAGGTGGAAACTATAGGGGATGCATACATGGTGGTTGGTGGGCTTCCAGTGCGGATTGAAGATCATGCATGCCAGGTGGCCAATATGGCCATGGATTTGCTACATCAGAGTGGCAAATTTAAAATCACGCATCTTCCTAACACGCCATTAAAGCTCCGTATAGGGATTCACACAGGTAAGGCTTCACATCATTTATTTATATTTTGTATGCCTACATAAAGAATGCGAAAATTAGAAAATAATCCCTAATAACAGCCAAATTTTGATTCCTTCTTCCTAACCCTAAAAAAAACCAAGCCAACTTCATTGGACAAAGAAAGGGTTTCCTTACAAAACTTGAGCATTTAATCGATAAATGTTCGGTTTGAATGGAAGAGAAAATACGTTAACTTTGCATGGCTTGATTTTCTTTCCCCAATAAAATTTTTTTTTTAAATGTCCGTTTTTTGTTCTGAGGATAATGCCACGATGTAATATCGTTGTTTAAATAGCTGAAATGATGAAAAACGACGTTTCATTAAAAAGGTTTTTATTTTTTTTAAATCCCGTTATCAAGAATGGTTGTTGTCCTTTCTACTAAATGAATTGATTCGACTGCCTCTGGGATAAGGCGATTATTTTTAAAAGAACTAATTTTTTTTTTTTGGAAAAACTTAACTGAAATTGAACTTTAGGGCGAATCTTATAGATCTTTTGGCTTTCTTAAGTGCTTAAAAAAATCATTCTGCGAAAAACGACGTAAATGAAGTTAAATCTCGGATAATTTTGTTTGTAATTACGGTTTAGGTCCATGCTGCGCCGGAGTGGTAGGGCTGACGATGCCCAGGTACTGCTTATTTGGTGATACAGTTAATACAGCTTCACGGTTGGAATCGACGGGGCACGGTAAGGTCACCGCACATTCTCTCCCTCTTTTTTCAGCTCAGACCATGCTAAATCTCAAATTTAAATCATAAATGTTGTTCCAGCTTGGCGAATTCACATAAGCCAAACAACCAAGGACAGGTTGGATCGTAGAGGAGGTTACCATATTACGTGCCGCGGTGTGATTGAGCTTAAGGTAAGTCTCAAGCTCGAAATGCGTATTTTTTTCCTACGTTATACGTGCGAGTAATTCAATAACTGGCGCATATTTGATATTGATGTTCAAATAATCGATTTTTTTAAGGGCAAAGGAAAAGCTACGACGTATTGGTTACATGGAAAGGACGGATTTGATAAACCACTTCCACTTCCAACTGAGTAAGTTTGAAGTCAAATTTGGCATTTATTTATTTATGGCAGACGGGGATCAGCTTGGATATGCTGCCAGCGAAATGCCAGAAATAGGCATACAATAGCTTGTGCGCGTGAAGGATTATAAAAATGGATGAAACTGAGCTAAAACTCACCAGGGAAAATAGTTGTCAAAGACACGGTGTGAGCGGGACGTTACTTGTGCCTTTTGCGTAACCTTTAGGTGGAACATAGATAGATAGGTCACTTTGTTGACTGCATTGTTCCATCTGAAGTAGCTTACGATATGTCGTCCCTGAAAATGTTCAATGGTGCTTACCTTAAATACCGTATTATTTAACTTTGCGTGTATAATGCATGCTGTGTCAGAACAACTTGTTCATTGTTTTCATTTTTTTTTATATCCTTAGTTGAAAAAGCGTATTTTCATGAACCGTAAATTCACTTCAGTTCTCGAATATATTTGCTTCGTGTAGACAAAAATATTGAAACTTTATGTGATGAAGATGTAATTAATATCGCACTCTTTCCTTTTTGCTCGCAGAGGAATCAGTCACGGGTAAGCCTATTGTTATAGAATTTAAAGTAATTTTACCGAGAATTGTACGATTATTGCTGCTCGTGGGAGGATTTTTAACCCTATTCCTGAATATGATAAAATGTTCAATATAATTCCTCGTGGAAAACGAGATGTTGAAAACATTTTTGAAACGTAAATTTTCTTTCCGCTTGACTCCTTTCTCTAGAAATTTCTTTGATATTTCTTGCCCTTGTTGAAAAAGTATAGCAAAAGTACGTGTGGAGCACTGTGAAATTGCATACATAACATATTTCTTGAAATTGTTTTTATTTTAAAAAATGTACTTATTTTGCACATTTTTATTTACCAAAATGGAAATTGGAGGTAATTCAAGGATATGGAGTTTAAAGTTAACTGGAAATTGTGAAATTTCCTCAGCCCAGTTTTTCAAACACATCCCTTATAGAAATGTGCATGCAATTGTGACGTACAGTGTACATTTGCTATGTAGAAATCTGGAAATCTAACATGTTAAATCGTATCTAGGTTATTATAAATTATACGCAAACTTATATTTTTGATATTCGACTACATCGAAGTCATCGACATCGTCTTTATATTTACCATCGCTCAATCACTCGCCCGTATCGAATAAACTCTTACAATAGACATCAAAACAACATTCTGTATTCTGATGATAGCTTCTCGTCAAAACGCACAGAGGTTATGTACAATGATTCCACAATAAAGCTGCAGTAAAAACTACAGTCAAGCTTTGGTAGAAACGACGGAATAAATTTCGGAGTAGAACTATTGTAAAACTGCTATATTACTACTTTTTATTTTAACTGCGACAGACTAAATTCGCTCAGCAGTTATATTCGCCTGATTAAAACTGTTAAAATACGGATTATTTCATAAAACCTCAAATTGCGTAACTTTTAATGCCCTAGCTTCCATCTGCGTTATTGGAACTGGCTTTACTGCCCTGCATTGCAACTGCAGTTTTTTTTTCTGCATAACCCACCCTCCCCACACGCTGCCATAATACATGTATTTACTTTTCTGCAAATAGACTGCTGGTTGCATTAACTGGTCATAACCCTGTATGTCCTTTGCCTTTCTGTCCCTAAATTGCATGCAACAACAGCATTGCAATAAGTATACGCATTCCCCTATGCCAAAAAGGCTGCGATCTAACGGAATGTCGTAATTTAAGTATTTAACATCTGTAACAATTGTTTTGATTTTCCAAAAACTGTCAGACACACATCCTGTTCATAGAACAGATTCCTCCAACACATTTCTATAAGGGATGTTGTATTTTTACTGTTTTTACCCCCCTAAACCCACCGAGCTCCTTAGCTCCACTCACAGATCCATTTCCGTCGAAATTCCAGGCTGGACGAAGAGCTGATTCGCCAGTGTCTGGCTTCGTCGCGACTCACGGCGGACGCAGCGTCCAACCAGTGTCTGCTGGTGGACGACCAGTCCGAGTCGGGCCACAGCGCCGGCCAATGGCCCCGGTCGTCCTTGGGCAGCGACGACATCGTGCTTCAGGGGCAGTTCGCGAGGAGCCACTCGAACGCCTCGGACATCGTGCTGAGCCGGCCGCCGAAGACCAGCGCGGACACGCAGAGCCTGCATTCGCAGTCGCGCAGCCATCCCCGCAAGGCCCTGGAGTACATTCCGAACGCCAACTCTTACATCATCAACATGAACCGGGCGCACTCGCTGGACTCCGACGAACCCTGTGGCGCCGCCGCCGGAAGCAAGGCTGAAACCCCCGGCAACGGCTCGACGAGCAAGTGCGAACGCAACGGAGAGAACCGCACTCTCACGATGCATCTGCTGAGCAGGACCTCCGCAGGCACAGGCATCGACAATCATCTTCACCTCCACAATCGACGCAGCAGCGAGGTGTGGGAGAGCAACGCTTACGGCCATCACAAGGACCGCAACCAGAACGCGCGCCGCTTCTCCAATCCCAGGTACTACCCGCTGGACGAGCGCAATGGGAACTTCCTGTCCACTGTGCCTGGTTCGGCTGGCTCCGGACCCGACATCGGCAGCTCTTCGGAAGACAGTCCAACGGCCATCAGCGAAGGCGGTGTGGCGAGCATCCTACCATATCGGGACGTCATTGACCACTTTGACAATCGGGTGCTAGATTCTTCATTTTGAGGCTGGTTCGGGCGTGTCCTCTACACTTGGCTTGCGTTGGCGCGACTCTTTTAGGGTATGAGCACGGTGAACTTGTTTCCAGTTGCTTGAAACTGGTGTCGCTTAGTGGTATTGCAGACGCTTACCACTAAGCGACACTGGAAAATTAGGAAAACCAGTGACGCTTAGTGGAAAGCGACACTAGTTTCAAGCGACTGGAAACAAGTTTAATGTGCTCCTACCCTTAAACGCGAGCCTGCTTTGGTCAGCAGTCGGAAGGAGACGATACACTGTACAGTCGACTCGCGTTTTTATGAACTTGTAGGGAGCTCATTTAAAAATTTGTAAAATAGAAAGTTCCTGAATCAGAATGGCATTAAAAAGAATCGAAGAATACAATTTGTATACTCATCGTTATAGGCTTAAGAGTTCAAAAAATAATAACAGAACAAACATTTTCTTCTTTTACTTGTGGACATCGTTAGAAAATCGAAACCAATTTGATGCTAGTGTTGTCAACTTCGGTTGTGAAGGCAATTTTTCTCTTCCTCCCCCCTCCCTCTTATCAACTTGAGAAGCCATAAATTCAACCCATTTGGTAAAATTACACGTTCTCCAGAAAAAAACAGTAAAAACATCACTGTAATCACAGTATACGTAATACCAGTACGCTCCCTGGCGATTTTTAGGTGGTTTTGCGTTCGTAGCGCCACCTGAATTCTGCAGTATCCTTATTATTAAAATAAAGTCAGCCCATATCAAACCGTGAAACACCAAATATCCGTATAGATACATTATATACTGTAGGCCTACTTAGCCAATGAACATTAATGTGCTATACTCTGTGGGTATCTTTACCTAATATTCGTTTAAAAGCCAAGGGCGAGGCTGAGGACGAGTTTTTATTGACGAACAGCAGGGCGGCGCTGCAGTGTTTTGCCCACCAGAACATCAAAGGTGCCGACACGGAGTGAACAAATTGGTACTGACGTAATACGCATTCTGTGCTATAAGAAACTTGAGTTCGTAAAAAAGAAGGAATGCGTATTTTAGTTCGTATAAAAATGTTGTATTTGAAAAAAATTGAAGTATTTAAGCAATACCCTTAAAGAAGAAGTTAGTTTCTGGGACATTTCGATTTTATCAAACATGCAGGTTGCACGTCAGAATGCATTGAATGCCCTCTCTAAAACAAATCAATTTATAAATAAATAATTTTCAGGCTGTGTTTGAGCCTCAAGCTCGGGGATAAATTTATGAAAATGGAAAGTCAATTCCAAATTTTACGGCTCATATCATCGATTATTTAATAGCTGATTAGCAAAGCGGATACACTAAACAAACAGTCAATTGCGCCTTTCGATCTCGTTTCATGCATAACTGGTCCTTTCAGCTGACTATTCAAACATCATTTCCAATTTTTGACCAAAAGAGGCTCGCGTTCCCCATCCTTCACCTTGTTTTTTGTGGGTCTGGTACCTTTTTTTCTAGTGAGGTTGGCAATTTTGTAGCAAATGACGCTCGCAAAATACAATGTAGCTTAAGCATTCGCTTTTAGTGCATCATTTGTAACATCGCAACTTGTTACTCCTCAGAGATTGCTTATCTTAAGAAAAAAAAATGCTTGTATAAATTTGTATTAGGAGGTCAAAGTTTAGCCCTTGATTTAGGATAAGCTTTGCGTCATAAAATCTTTTTTCAATGTTTCTGGATGTTAATATGACCTCCTTAAGCATCGTTTACATCAGCATTTTGCTCCTAAAACCAGTTGTTTTCGCTACCAGAAACAAAGCTTGTCTTTCTATTTCCACGATGGAAATCTCCCCTTCCTTTTCATCATAATGATTAATTTATTCATGTATGTCAGAAATGCTTTTGTACCAAATCGTCAAGAGTTCATTTTATAAGGGGAAGGAAGTTGATTAATGAGCTGCTGGCAGACGACATTGACTTCGAAGCTCAAATCTGCGACGCATTAATTTTTAATTTAAGAAAGTTAATTAAGAATATTAATTAGTGGCCTAATTAATTTAAAAGGTTGCATTCCCCCCGATCTTGTGCGGTTTCCTTGTACCCGGATGATGGAAAACCCATTAGTAAAATAGCTCTTAATCTATTCATTTATAACGATTGTAACCAATGTTGTTTGTTCCCCACATGCATTGCTTGCAAGTTAATTGTTTTATTTCCCCAATTTCATGCAAGCATTCCTCTTTAATCGTTTATAATTTTATTTATTACGCCTTGGGACAATAAATTGGATAAATGCTGGCTTGATGTGGCATTTCCATATATTTCGGTATTTAGCGAAGTACAGAATTTTTACAAGTTACGAACAGTTTGTTTGTTGAGCTGTGAGGATTATAATTAGGTTGATTCGAGTTAATTGTGTTTCTTAGCACAAAGTTACAGTATACACTGTATGTATCAAAATCGCTTAAAACTGTGTTTGTTTGCACCATACTTCGTTGATCACTCTTTAGAATTGTTTACTTTATCATATCGCACCCTCGCTTCAAAAATGACACAAGTCAAAAAAATTTCATTTTGAGACTCGGAAAGTTTTATTTCGTGGTATAATAATGTGACAATACTGTCATTTAATCGAAACTTTGGTAAATTCACTTGATTGAATACCGTCTCAAACCAAAAATTGACCAAATTTTGAGTTGTGCCACGGGAAATGGGGAATGTTTTGTTTATAGAAACTATTTTAAATTATGTATTTATTTGAAATCATGTTTGGCATTTCCTTCATAAGATGTGGCAATATATCATTCTTGCATTTAAAAATACTGTATGTAATGAAATACATTATATTGCACACAGGGTGCAATGAGGTAAAATGTTGCAAAAAATCTTGCGATATAAACAGTATTGACGATGTACTCAAATTTAATCGTTAAGCCAGTTTTGTATTCAACATCCCTGACACATTATACATTATAGAAACTGTGTTGTCAAACAAATTTCTGTGACAGGGAATGCATTGTATATACAGTACATATTACCTTCCTTTCCACGCAGAAGTGCATGAATTTGAAATGTTTGCTAATATTGCAAAATTTTCAAGTTACTCGGAAATGAAAGTCAATTCGATATGGACATTTTGCGGTTCATAGTAAAAATGAGTAAAAATGGCAGTTCTGTTGCAGTTAACTAGTAAGCTTGATCAATGAAAGTTTGGAAATATTCTTAAGCAATTTCTAAATGTTTTTAATGTTAATCAGGGAAATTTCAAAAGCTGACTAATAGAAATGCACAATTAGCTCCTGTTTAACGTTTCTTTGAAAATCTCGTACAATTGTATCAAAATCTTTCGAGCTTGCTTGAAATTAATACCGCCTGTGTCTGTTATCATCATACGATTGCACAATTGCTAATTTTTACACCGCTGCAAACACACTCCTGTATATCAACATGGTGTTTCATGTATAAAATTACACGTATACTTGAAATTATGTACAAATTTAGATTGTGGTTTCAAGTCATGTCATTACAATCTGTAATCTGTAAATATTCTGTGAATGAAATTAGATATTTAACGACGACAAAAATATTCCGAAAAAAAAATCCGAAATAAATTCATAACATTTTCTGACAATCAATTACGTGTATGTTATCGTATATTCCCATTTGTTTCATTAAAATATTTTTGAAGCAATTCTGTGCATTTTAGCCAATTACGGTATTTGCTAGTATCTAGTGTTTGGTAATTTGATAACGGTTTTTGTCGTTAAAAATTGCTAACATTTTAATTTGTTATTTTTGTTTATTTATTTTTACAATAAGCATTTTACTTTTACCCGATTTTTCCTATTTCGATAGTTTAGATATAATTATAATTATGATATTAAATACTATCACGTTTATTATTTTACAGAATTTTCATAAAAATATGAAAATGGTTTGTTAAATAATGGACAAAATTGGAAAAAAGACGATGATATTTTCATTACTGGAATTAAAAAGGTAAGGTGTGCGTTTGCTTCACATAACTTTAATACTACATAGTAAATTAACCAGGGATTAAATTATACAGTATAATGCGACTTAGGTTATTTCAGTATTACTATTTTTAACATACCGGTAGGTCCTTTAAAGATCTTAGGCATTTAGGAAAAGTTTACAGCAAACCTACATCAGTTACATTTTTTTTCTTGCAGTGCAGTTATAGTTCTATACTGTATGTACTGCAATATGTTTTTTTGACGCTGCAACCTTCATTTGTGTTGAAGTAGACCTACTCCTCACCCTGTAAAAATGGTCTTTTTGCCATGCGAAATCATTTTCAGATGAAATTGTATTATAAGCTGAATTGAAATCCCTCAAGGAAGATTGCTACTTGAAATTGAATTTCTTTTGAAGAACGTTTGCTCAACCATCCACGGTGAAACACTTTTCAAAACTGGAAGAATAAGCAACACTCGACCAAATTTATTGGGATACTGGCATTGTTGGCTGCCATTTTGGGCTTCGTATTGAGCCAAGGTAGTCTGGGCTCGATCTTGAACCATTTCCAAGCTCTTTCTGTCATTTCCCAAGTTGCATCCTGGCAATTCTGGAAAATAAAATGCGAACGTTGACTGCATTTGCTGAAAATCTTGGACAAGAGCATCAGTAAATCAACAGAATTTTTTCCTTATCAGATTGTCGTATCTGGAATTAATGTGTCTGCATGATTGGACAACCATTGGCAATATCGTGAATTATTAAGATTGCGGCTTATTGGTATGTTCCTTATTATTTTTCTATAATTATCTAATTACGGGATGGGTATTAGTCCCAGGACTAATGCAGGGTGGCCCAATCAGCGACGACACTTAGGCCTACAACATCATCAAAGCCTTCCAAGTATCCCTTGACCAATAAAATATCTTCAAAAACGATTTTTTTCCCTATAACGAAGAAAGATAACTTGAAAATGCAAATTTCATTCACAAAGTTTCCATGCATTGATTTTATTTTAGGAAATTACTGGAGTTTTCAAAGGCGCCAACTAGGGATCAATACAGGCAACAAATTTCAATTTTAGGGGGCGTCCATTAACTACGTGAGGCGTTTAGGGGGGAGGGGGTCGAGTCGAATCTCACCCAATCTCACGAGGGGGGGGGGGGGGAAGTCTCGGCAAATATCACGTATTTTTTTTCGGCAAGAAACTGTAAAATTGTGAGAGAACTGGGTTAAATTAAGTAAAACATGTTTCTTCATTAAAATATGGCTAAATCCTACACAATATTTATCGCGGTTACGCGAACGCCACATTGTCATACGTCGAGCTACTGAGCTTCTGTGCGCGCCTGGAAATTTCCAATTGTCCGGCATCCCTGAAACATTTCTTATACGTCAGTGTAGGTGTCTCCCTCAGAGCTCGTTATACATTTGTGCTACTGGACATTTCCCCCGGACATTTCCAATCGTCCGGCATCGCCCGGACATTTTAAATAACCCGTCATCGCCCGGACATTTCCGGTTGTCCGGCATCCCCGGATTTTTTAAAGTTGTCCAGCATCCACGGATTTTTTAAAGTTGTCCAGCATCCACGAAAATTTCCAATTGTCCGGCATCGCCCGAACATTTTCAATTGTCCAGCATCCCCCGGACATTTCCAATTGTCCGGCATCGCTAATTGTCCAGCATTGCCCGGACATTTTCAATTTCTTTGCATCGCCCGGACATTTCCAATTGTCCAGCATCCCCCGGACATTTTCAATTGTCCGGCATCCCCCGGACATTTCCAATTGTCCGGCATCGCTAATTTCCCGGCATCGCCCGAACATTTTCAATTTCCCGGCATCGCCCGGACCTTTCCAATTGTCCGGCTTCCCCGGGCATTTTCAATTGTCCGGCAACCCCGGACATTTTTAATTGTCCGGCATCGCTGATTGTCCGGCATTGCCCTGACTTTTTCAACTTCCCAGCATCGACCAGACATTTTCAATTGTCCGGCATCCTCGGACATTTCCAATTGTCTGGCATCCTCCTGACGTTTTCAGTTGTCTGGCATCCCCCGGACGTTTCAAATGTCCGGCATCTCCAGACATTCCCAATTTTCCGGCATCCTCCTGACGTTTATAATTATCCGGCATCCCTCGGACGTTCCCAATTGTCCGGCATCTCCCGGACATTTCCATTTCTCCAGCATCGCCCGGACAAATTCAATTGTCCGGCATCGCCCTGACATTTGCAATTATCCGGCATCCCCCGGACATTACCAATTATCCGGCATCGCCCGGACATTTTCAATTATCCGGCATCGCCCAAACATTTTTATTGTCCGGCATCCCCCGGACGTTTCCAATTGTCCGGCATTGTCCTGACATTTTAAAATTGTCCGGCATCTCCCGGACGTTTCCAATTGTCCGGCATCCCCGGCCGTTTCCAACTGTCCGGCATCCCCGGCCGTTTCCAACTGTCCGGCATCTCTTATACAAATTCAATTGTCCGGCATCGTCCGGACATTTCCATTTTCCGGTATCGCCCGGACATTTCTATTTGTCCGGCATCGCCCGGACAAATTCAATTGTCCGACATCGCCTGGACATTTCCATATGCCTGGCATCGCTCAGAAATTTCCATTTGTCTGGCATCGCCCGGACATTTCCATTTGCCTGGCATCGCCCGGACAGTAGTCTTAAATACTATTTTTATAGTCTTAGATAAAAATAATTAAGCAAATTGTTTTTTTTAAATGAATCCAACGCAATCAAGCACAGATTAACGTATTTACACTAAAAATTCGCATTTTGAAAAATCTCACGTGAGATTATGGGGTGTGAGAGGAGGTCGAGCCAAATCTCACGACATCTCACCAGGGTGGGAGGGAGGTCGAAGAATCCCCAAAATCGCCTCACGTAATTAATGGACGTTACCTTACACAAAATTTAATACACGCAGGCGTCTAATTTAAAATTGACTCGGGGGAAAATTACAAATTTGAAATTTACAATTTTTATTTAAATTCGTTAACGTTTGTTTATTCGTTTATGGAAAATCTATCATTTTATCCATATGAATGTATTTGCATGTATTTTAATATGGCTGTGATACTTTCCGAATCTCATAGATTTCTTCTGAGTCTTACTGCTTCTTTCTATAAGTCTCTCAGGACTTCTTAAACCTTCCAAATTAGCGGATTGTAAGCCAGTCTACTTAGCATTATTTTTTGGAAAATCCTGCTCCACTTACGCAAGTCAAGTATGGATTCGTCCATTGGGAAAAGTGGGATTTACGTAGAAGCGGTCAAAACCTAGAAAATCCTAGGAGCTAGAGCGTGTAAATGACACTTCCCAAAAGGAATGACGAGCAAGTCTGTATTCCAAATACTTCCGGACGTATTGAGCTGCCGGATAATCAACTAAATCCTAATAAATCCTCTAAATATTGACCAGTCAACATGCAATATGCTCTTTTGGGACAGAATAAGGCAGGCTCGTCGCCATCATATATGTGTAGCTTACCTCTGCTGGTTGCCACAATGGCTTCCAGGAGCATCAACTCAACAGCATCCAAGCGCAGAGATTGACATCTGGTCAGCACTTGCAAAGTAACTTGGATGTGCCCCATGTCCATTGATTGAGGAGTCTGCAAAGAAAATTATTATCAATTTATTTAGGATGTAATAAGAATATTCAATATAAGATTCCGTGTCGAATTGAGGGCGGTCAGACCTCATGCCAATTGGATTTTGTAGAAAATGATAAACTTTAGCTGATATAATACACGCTTCAAACATTAAAAGATATTTTAATTTTTGCGCTACTAATTAACAGACCTACAATTTATATGAGACCGAATTTATGATAACATAAGGCTAATTTAAATGAGGGTCAAGCAAATATTTAATGCAAATTGGTAATATGAATAGACACACGAAATTCTCCTTCCTGAGAAACGATATGATGCAGAATGCAATATATTTAGCAAAAATATACAATAAATATAGACGTAAAAGGTTTATTGCCTAACCAGTTAAGATGATTTACTAATTAAAACAGAATGTAATTTTAAAAAATTGTATATTTCTGGAAATGAAAAGGTGCTATTTCAAACTTATTTTGTCAAATTTACATTTTTCGAAGGTGAATTTACAACTTCAAATAAATGTTCACGTTTGCAATCGATTAATGCATGAATGTGCCTACAATATGGCAAGGAAATCTAAATTAGCTATTAGAAAAATCCAGGAGGTCCTACCTGCATGATATGCATTGTATAAGCGTGTCTGAGATATTGCACTACATCAACTGGCCAATAGGCAGCGTGTAACAGAAATATTTCATGCCATGCTTCCTCCATTAGCATTTGAAGTTCTCGGGGTTGTAATGCTGATAGAAGCTCATTATTACGCAGTCTTCTGAGACAAACCAACAGAATTTGTGCTGCCATGTCGGAAAGAATTTCAGTTGGGCGACTTGGGTTTAACCCTAAAAATAAATATAAGAAGCATAAATTAGTAAAAATGTACCGTACAGTGCCGAATACAACACCCAGGAACATTATTCGGTAAAAGGGTGTTTCTACAAATAATTTGAGATTTAAATAGTATACTCGGGTACACTATATGGAAAATACACTTGCGGATATTACTTTCTCTTGGCTTTCTCTTAGGGGGCACTGTCTAAAAAAAAATGTTTAAGTGAATTTAATGAATCATTTTCATAGATTATATTGTCCCTGAATTATCTTAATTCACACATAAAGTGTAATTATCGAA
>JAQGBX010002423.1:0-20477 GCA_034698745.1 Megaphyllum sjaelandicum | reverse complement strand
AGGACCGACCGGAAATCAACAGGTGGCTACCTACTTCGGTTCGGCCCTTCGACGGTTGTGTGGAGCAGCCGAAAGCAAACAACTGTCGCCACTTCGTCTACAGAGGCGGAGTATGTGGCAGCGGTTGCCGCTGCTCAACGTGTGTTGTGGTTCCGGCAACTCCTGGCAGATTTGTGTCTGCCACTGACTGGCCCGACCCTGGTTTTCGAGGATAACCAGGGGTGTATCAAGATGATCAACGCGGACCGGTCGACCGGCGAGGACTAAGCATATTGATATATGCCATCCCCTTTTGAGGGATTTTCGAAAGAAAGGTATTATCAAGGTCCGGTACCTGCCAACGAACAAGATGCCACCAAGTGCGAGAGGGGGTGTTGAGAATGCAGTGCGCCCTTGAGTGGCGATTAAGAAACTTTCGCGCCTCACGTGTTTCTTGACCTCGGCACACTTTCTAGTACCTAGTATTGTGTAATTAGGCGCATTAATTGGGTAATTAACCATGTGCAATTATCGCGTCACCTTTTCCCTTTTGCTAGTGGCCGGCTGACATTCTTTCGTATTATTGTCACACTGTTCCTGTCAGCTGCCACGTTCACATCTCTCTGATGTTTTGCTTTCATTTTTGCTCGGAGTTAATAATTCTGTTAATAAACAGTTTGTTTATTTCTCACGTACCTGCTAGTTTGGACTGATTTCTTCTGGTACCTCAACAAATCATCACAGTCACTCATTTTTAAAATTAACATTAGCTCAGTGTGAGACAGTCAGAGTTAAGGTAACAAACTATTTATTTTTGGGTAATACCTTCTTACATCTGATAACATTAAGAAAACAATTTGAATCGGTTAGGTGGAGTGTCTTCCTCCACAGGTCCACACTGGATGGTACATGTTAACTGGGACGTGTTACTTCATACAGCTCACAGCAACTGGGATGGTCCACTTCAGGCAGCCTGGGTCGTTCCCCTTTGGATGGTGCACAGCAAGTTTGCGATGTCCCCTTGCAGGTCTACAACAATAGTCAAAATGTCCACTGGCAGGTCCACAGTAATATAAGATGTTTGCTGGCAGGTTCACAGCAATACACAAAATTTCCCCTGGCAAGTCAACAGCAATACACAAGATGTCCCCTGGCAGGTCCAAAGCTATACACAAGATGTTTCCCTGCAGGTCCACATCAATATTTTAAAACAGGTTCTAGTGATTTCACTGGTCTCACTAATGGCTGCTGCTTTCTTAACAATTCCGGCTGGTTTAGACTCCTGGCTGCATATACGGAGAGCTGCTAGCTCCCTTGTTGTTTCTTCTGGAACTGTCTTTATCTTTCATGGGCAGTTTATGTACCTAGGTTTGTTACTAGTGGCACCCCCTGGTCCAGGTGGTATTAAATTAAAATGCAGCTCCATTCCAGTCCTTAAGTTTGGCAGCTTAGGAATGCTGGTAGCTTCTCGTCCAGCTTCTTTGCCTAAAGCTTTGGAGTTAATAGGTCATGTTAGTTGGTTGAAGGGGTTAAAGGCAGTCTTACCCACTCCCCCAGCAAAGCCGAATGCCAGCCGAGTCTAATCTGGCTGTGCATGAGAAATGGTTCCACCTAGCTCCCGGTGGAACAAACATATGAGGCGAGGACAGTCTTTGAGATGGTGGGCAGGCTCCTAGGTAGCTCCATCTTTTGGGTATCCCCTCCACTTGACCAGGTACTCTCGCTGGCATCCAAAAGTCTTCAAAAGTCAGCATCAGCATCAGTTTCTAAGGGTCAGCATCAAGATCAAATTGGCCAGGGTGTCGATTGTCCAACTGGGTTTTTATCTCTGGTGTGGCCAATTTCACATCTTGGACATGCACCAGGTTAGATGCTTTCCAATGCACCAGGAACTGAGGTCGCAGCATTACAGGTGTTACCACTTCCAGAATAGCATATGGGCCTAGCCATTGTGGATCCAACTTTCTTAATCGTATGCTTCCTCCTATAAACTTCTCGATTTTGGCCTTCTTCACGAAGACACGGTCGCCGACATGGACTCTTATCACGGCGGTGCCGGTTGGGCTGCTCTAACTGCTCGTTGGGCCAAAGTCAAATTCGAGGCTGCTATTCCCCAGCTAGCTTTCCATCGCTGCAGGAAATCTTGCAGGCTTTGTACCTCTTCTTCTCCTGGATCCAAACCCATTAGCCATAAAAGCAGATGTGGCCCTGCGCATCATGTCATAAGATGTAAAGGGAAATGTGCTATGCTTTTATGAATGGCCGAATTGTAAGCAAGTTCGGCACAGTCCGTCAGTTGGTCATACGTAGGTGGCTAATCTATGCAGAAGGTTTGCAGATATTGCAAAACGGTAGCATTTATTCGTTTTGTTATCCCATCGGTCTCAGGGTGATAAGGCAAGGAACATGGGAAATCCTCTGACTCTTGCTACTTCTTTGAAAAAGATCTGGCTACATCCTCCACTGTCACTGGAGTCTTGGTGGGAATGACTGTTACACATTTTGTCAACTTGTCTACTATGACTATCATTGACGTTTGTCGATCGGATTCTGATGCGATGTTTTGGCATGGGTGCATATGGCACATGCTTTCACCAGGGCTTTGGCTTCTTTGACTAATACATGCCAGTAGCAGAAGGATCTGGTTGTGGATCCTGGGTGTCCTTCCACTGGTGTCTAATGCCAGACCCTTAAAAGGTCTCTCCATAGGTCCTCATTTCTTGGAATAGATAGCTGTCGAGATCCTCCGTTCCCTTTATTAAGCAATCCATCTCGAACTTTAAAAGGGTGATCCTCTGCTTTCTCCTTGTTGCCTTGATGCCTGAAGTACTTCTGCATTTTTTCTTTGTTCTGCTCTTTGCCACATTAACCACATTAAAGGTCAATGATTGGTAATAATTTTGAATTTCTTACCATATAAGTAGCATCTAAAATGCTTAATTGCCCACACAACAGCTAAACATTCTCTTTTGATGGTTGAGTAATTTTGTTCGGCCTTAGTCAGCTGTTGGCTAGCGTAGGCAACGGGTTGGGAATGACCGTTCACCTTTTGAGTAAGGATGGCTCCCATTGCATACCCTGATGCATCTGTTATTGTGAACTTTTTGGAATAGTCTTGGTAGATCAGAAGGAGATCGCTACTTAAAGCCTTTTTCAGAGTATCAAAAGCATTTTGTTGTGGTTTCCCCCACTCAAATAGTACATCCTTTTTAGTAAGCAATGTCAAACGTTGCGCAATTTTTGAGAAATTTGGAATAAAGCGCTGGAATAAAGAATCCGGCTAGGCAAATGAAACCTTTAATGTCTCTTTGACCTTTCTTGGAACTGGAAAGTTCCTAATAATTTCGATTTTCTCTGGGTTTGGTCTAATAACTTTCCAGGACACAATATGACCTAAATATTTAACCAGTCGCTTCATAAATAAGCATTTGCTCAATTTAATCTTTAGTCCTGCCTTCTGAAGTCTCTCCAGAACCTGTTCCAAGTTCTTAAGCGTCTCTTGCTCAGTTTCTCCAAAAATGATTATATCTTCCAAATATTCAAAACAAATTTTGCCTGTTAAGCCTAGCAAGATGATTTCCATTGCCCATTGGAATGTTGCCGGTGCATTTTTCAATCCAAAGGGCATCCTTTTAAATTCAAACCTGCCCTTCCCTGGCACAGTGAAGGCTGTTAGAGGCTGGGCCTCCTTTGCCATGTGGACCTGCCAGTAGCCACTTGCAAGGTCTAAAGCCCCGTCCACACCAAGAGCAATCGGCAATAAATACGAGCAATTGGCAATCGGCAATTGCTCCAGGGATTTGCTCAAGTGGACCTTCTAGAGCAATGAAGCGTCCACACCAAAAAAAATTGAAAAAAGAATAATAAGCAATTTTTCATCACGTGACGCGCTTATTGTCTGCTAGAAACGTTTCACAGACGACAGCGCGCCTTTTAAACACTGTGGTTTAAAGATCCACTTCAACACGTGCTCTGCAGCTGTCCGGAAAACATATCTAAAACGTAAGTAATAAACAGAGTTTCCACACGTAGCTATTTATTATTCTGTTCAGTAAATAGAAAGCTACGTGTGGAGACTGCTAGAAAACAAACAAGAGTTAATTTTCACACGTAGCTATTTATTATTCTGTTCAGTAAATAGAAAGCTACGTGTGGAGACTGCTATACAATAAACAGAGTTAATTTCCACACGTATCTATTTATTATTCTGTTCAGTAAATAGAAAGCTACGTGTGGAGACTGCTAGAGAATAAACAGAGTTAATTTCCACACATAGCTATTTATTATTCTGTTCAGTAAATAGAAAGCTACGTGTGGAGACTGCTAGAGAATACACAGAGTTAATTTCCACACGTAGCTATTTATTATTCTGTTCAACAAACTGTAATTGAAAGAAATGTTTAATACTTGTGTTATTTATATTCGCAGTCTACTTTTCACATACAAAGTTCAACTTTTTTGAAGAAGCATCGCGGGTATTTGTATTTTAACCTGACATGAGCGCACCGGATTTGTAAGAATTTATTAACAATTTACAACATAAAAATTATTTTTAATTCTGAGTTTTGTTCTATACAAGTCTATTTCAACAAAAATATTTTAGACTGATAGAATGGGACAAGGATGCGACAGTGCAGCTTATAGCATTGTACGAGAGCCATTGCATATTATGGGATATAATTTTATGATTTGTTTAAGTTTTTAGAAGGTATCAATAAACCACGCCCAACGATAGATTCTTTGGCTTAAAAGGTAAATATCTTTAATACGTGTAATTTGTTAAAGGCAAACTTTAAAACAAGTTCAGAGAGGAATATTTGTCTTGCCATTTCACCATTCCGCGTGGACTTGCGCAGTATTCAGCAATTTTAGCACGAATTTTTTGAGCTTTCGTTGGTGCTCTCCGAGGTACATTTTTCAATGGTGTTAGGGCTTTCACATCAGTTGACCTCCATGACCCTGGTATTACTTCTCCAGTCTCCATGTCAATGGCATCAAATGTTCCGCTTGGTGTGTAAGCTGATCTTGACGCTGTATTGCGGCGTAAGAAATTGTGAAGAGAAGTGCATGCAGCGGTTACAAGTGCAGCTTTGTCTGCGTTGAATAACATCGGCATTGTAAACACTCTAAACACGGAGGTCATGATCCCGAAAGTGTTTTCTACAACCATTCTTGCCCGAGACAGTCTGTAATTAAAGACACGTTCCATTGTGCCTTTCGGTTGATGCCCAGGAAAAGGTTTCATTACATTGCTATGCAAGGCAAATGCATCATCAGCAACAAAATAATATGGGATTTTCTTCTGACGACCTGGCAGTGGTTTTCCTGGTGAAAGTTTCAGATCTTTATTGGCAAGTTGTTCATAGACAGAGGTGTTTTTGAACACCCCAGCGTCAGAAATTCGTCCTTGGCAACCGACATCGACATAAATGAAATTGTAATTAGCATCCACGATAGCCATCAAAACGATACTATGGTAACCCTTGTAGTTAAAAAATTCGCTACCACTGCAAGCTGGTGCATTCAAAGCAACATGCTTTCTATCCACTGCTCCAATGCAATGAGGAAAATTTAAAATGTTATTGAAATCAGCTGCCACAGTTAACCAATCCACTTCAGATTTGGGAAACTGAAAAAGAAAAATAATTAACATGAAGATTTTTTACATTATAGCCATGTTTAAGTGAACAAGAGGACTTGGACTTAAGCATTGATTTATTTATAGAAGAGAAATCTACAAGTAACCCTTTAAGTCTTAGTGCCGAAGAGACCACTTTGACACAAGAGGTTTTTAAATCCCCCCAAGTTACCCCTTCTCTCAAAAGAAAAAGAGAATCAATCAAGGGTGAGGGATACAATGATGTCAGGAACATCATGACAAGTATTGTCCAGCGCCAGAGCCAGAAAGCACTAATTGACCAGAGTGATATGTTTGGCGAGATAGTTGTAGCAAAGTTGAAAGCGCTGCCCACGGACCACGAAAGGGAAATAGTCCAGCATAAATTTTACAATATTCTGTACGAAGCAGCAATGGGAAAGTTACATCCCCAACAAGTAAATGGCCCGGCAAGTTTTGTACCCCAAACTATTGTCGAGCTAGCCGACACTGTTAATTCAGAGTGTACAGGAGAATCTTCAACACTTCTGAATGAAGATTGTGAAGCTGATACGGCAAAATACACAAAGCTGGTCGGCATTGAGGGAAAATTTATATTTACAATGACATTGTAATTCATGTTGTGGCTAAATAAAAAAATGATTAAAACTTAATAGCAGTCTCCACACGTAGCTTTCTATTTACTAAAAAGAATAATAAATAGCTACGTGTTGAAACTCTGTTTATTGTAATTCTTAATTTATTATGCAGATTACTTACGATATATATGTCTCAGGATCTTGTATAGCAGACGAAAACGTGTCACGTGGTAGGAAATTGCTAGTTGCTCGACTTTGATATACCGCCACTCCACGGTTCCGAGATACGAGCAATAAATGGCCAAAAAACCAAAATTATTGCCCAAAATGGCCGCTTAAGTAAATGCCTGGAGCAATTGCCGATTGCCAATTGCTCGTATTTATTGCCGATTGCTCTTGGTGTGGACGGGGCTTAAAGTACAGAACCACTTGGCTTTCCCTAGCCTATCTAGCCTTATGACTGGAATTGGGTACGGGTCAGTTGTTGTAACGCTATTGAGCTTCCTATAATCTATGCACAGCCTGGTACCACCGTCTTTCTTGGTGACCAGTACCAGTGGGTGATGACCATTGAGAGACAGAGGGTACAATGACCCCTCTGTCTTACCTTTTTGGATTTCTGCATACGTCTCCTCCTGCATCAAAGGAATTCTATAGGGTGGTTGATATAAAGGCAGCTTGACATTGGTTGCGGGGTCAATACTAATCTGGTCACTAATTGTTGCAGTCACATAATTCTCCACCTGTCCACTGAATCACTGCTGGGTAGTTTACCCAGGTTTGCTCTAATGCTGCCCTCCACTTGCTAGTAGAGTTTGCCTATTTGTGCTTGTTTAAGCAGGGCTCGCAAGGTCTCCGTATTCTTTGGAGGCCCCCCATCATTTACCAATTGGGAGACGTAAGCTACTCTCATTCCCCTCCAGATTCTAACCCGTTTCCCCGTGAAATTATGGAGCTTTAAAACTACTCTCTTGCCTTCTCCTGGGAGACAAACTGCCCTTGCCACTGCCAGCCCCTTGTTATTTAACCCTTCCACTACTATTGAAACCTCACTATTCAGATTATTAGTGATGTTCCCTCTTATGATGGCTATCCTCCATGGTCTGAGAGTTAATGACTCTGTACTACATACCAAGACTTGTTTAGTGTGATTGGTTTGCGGGTATGCTGAAAACCCTAACTGAATTTCTTCATGGGGTTAAATTTAGAAACTAACTGATTTCCCCATTTTGATTACTGCCCCCTGTTTCTCCAAAAAGTCCGACCCTAAAATTCCATCTATCGTGCTGCCAAAACATGGTTTTCGCATTAGCAAACATGGGTGCCTAAAGGTCATCGTCTCAATTTGAAATGTTACGTTTACTTTCCCTTCTATTTCTAGACGGTCACCTGTTACTGCTTGGTATGCAATATTTGATTCTCTCACCTGGTGTTGTAAACTATCTACTGGGTTTTGACCACATAAAAGGGTTATCTGACTGCCAGTGTCTACCAAAAATGTATATGTCCGCTTCTAAATTTGCACAGTAATTGTTACATCCCCTTCCAGAACACAGCAGCTCCTCCATCTGACACCTCGTTTTATTGCCTGCGGGCTGGGGGCGCTCCGTTGCCCCTCAGTCGACCTTTTTTTGATGGCTGTCCATTGTTGCCATTATTCCTGCCTTGATTTTGCCTGGTCCAGCAGTTTCTAGTATCATGCCCTACCTTCTGGCAATAGCTGCACTTGGGGACCTGACATTTCCTTGAAAAGTGGCCAACCTGGCCACATGTGTAACACTGCCTATCATTTCCTTGGGAGTGGGGTTTCCTCATCCACGTGTTCCTTTCCCTTCGAGGGCAATTAAAGGCCTTATGACCTGGGCTATTGCAAATCTGGCAGGGTTCATTGTTAAATCGGTTCCCCATTGCAACCCCCATTATTAGGGGGGACCCCTGGACTCACCGTTCTTATCTCTATGGTTACAATGCTATTCTGTATGGCCGCAATGGCCTTATCTCTTGCAGCTTGGAAAGTCTCCATTCCTACTACTCTCTCAATCAATAAGTCCAGCCTGGCTCCTACCCCAGAAGGGTCTTGTTCCTTCCCAATTAAGCAGACCTGTTTCTCGCCTCTTAGTTTTCTATCCTCTGTCAACACCGTGACTATTTCTATTGCTTTCTGCATGGTTTTCAGACATTTGCATGCCACCATGGGCCCGACCGGTTTCCTTAATCCCGTAATATATTGGCCTAACAGCTGGTTCTCATAAACGTCCTTAAGGTCTTGTTTAGCGGTATTATTCTTCAGAACTTCGTCATAATATTTATCTACGGTAATTTGTAAGCGATTAGCAAAGTCTTTCGGGTGCTCATCTATCTTTTAAAAGCATAACGAGATAGGAAAACTTACGCAGGATGGCTTTCTTAAACTTAGCATACTTCTTGAGAATTTTGACATCTGGGCTCAAGGCGAATTTCAGGGCAACCCCAGACATGCGACACTTGGCGATGACTACTTTCTGTTCATCGCTCCACTTCCCCAGTTCTGTTGTATTCTCTAATTAGTCAAAGAACTGTTCCACATCTGAGTCCTGATCCCCATTGTACAAGGGGATCAAGGTCATTATGCCATGGTATTTGATGGTCGGCTCTGCAACTGCCATTTTTTGTTGATTCTTAAGTACTAACCTGTGAACTTTGTCTAATGCGTCAGCTTACTCGTCTTGCTCGTTATCTAAGAAGGTTCCCCCTTTTCTCTCGACTACTGTTGTATCCAAGTCTGACCCAGATACATACTCTGAACCTGGGACGTATCTTGATCTTAATCGGTACAATGACCTGTGCATTGGTTAGACTGGTCCCCCTGTACCGCTTCGGGGCGATTCCACTCCGGCTTATCCTGTCTAACCACTGGATTAGGGGGTTTTCAATTGGATTAGAGGGGCAATTTCACTAAATTATTGGGCGATCAACTGGACAAGGGGGGATCCTACTAGATTAGGAGATAATACCTGGGATTAGGGGGTTGCTTTGGTATCGTCACCAACTCATCTCGGGGGTGTATTGGGTCGCACTTCAAAGTAAGGATTGATTGAGCAGGCATACACAAAGTACAATTCATATAGGGTTTATTCAGGGGAATAATCAATGGAACCGAGTACACAAATTAGCAAAGGGGGAAATAACTAATCAGCTATCCTGAACCTAAGCCTAACACTAATCCACCACAAGTTAAGACTACATATACAACAAAAGAACTTTCCATAATACAAGTCACCAATTTAACACACTTGGGGTAAGAGGTAGGTAATGCATGCAAGAAAAACCCCATATCTAACTAAAACTACATATCTACCTCTGCCATCCTTGTATCTGGGTAACCCCAATACCCAGTGATGTCCTAAGATGACTCCAGATAGGCGTCTCAAAGTGTACTGACTTTTTTTATGAAAAATCTTTCTCCTTTTATATCAATCAAGGAGGTGGGAGGGTTTAATTTATTCTAATATATTGCAACATTAATATTCAACTTTTACTTTTGACAGGATGTGAAAGTGGCACACAAGCTGTATTCATTATGGTTAATGGGTGGGGTTTCCAACACTAATTACCCTGTAATAATCAGGTCTCATTTTATTAGGACCTAAAATATGCACAAGAATGGTCTCTGGGACCAGGGCTATCCGGGGAGATCAGTCTTGGGTCCCTACAATCATTGGCTCCGGAGCTGTCGCGATTTCATATTTTAATCAGTTCACTTCACTTGCTTGCCACAGATGGAGCCGGCGTCGTCCAGGTATTGTCACATATTTGAATATGGAAATTAGTAGGTTCTCCTTTCATCGGACCCCCCACCGGTCATCATCCGGCACCAATTATTTGGGTCAAGGAATGGGCCACGCTTAATGAAGGCTCCTGCTGGTCATCTCATTGTCCCATTGTTGTTTTCTCTGTCAGGCCCAGGCTAGGGCCACATGTGTGGAAGACTCGGCCCCCATGGCCAAATTCCAGGCGCCATCTTGTTGCACTGTCCAATGTCACTCTGTCACTGGTAACGTGACAGTTGATCCAACAAAACTAGCCACTTCAGAGAAGTTTTCATCATTTGCTCCCTGTTTCCTGCTGGAGCAGCCACAAGGCCTGTGGGGAGCTGTAAACGGGGGGAAGGACACTTTCCCCTAAAGTTATTTGGAGCTCCGGAGTGCATGTGCGATGGGGAGGGGAAATTAAATTTGCTGGGGGCTAACCATCACTAAACTACAAGGGACACCCCAAACTGTAAGTATTGTAATTTTCTACTTATCACATTGTGTTGTAGCCAAGCCCACACTACATGTATATATAGGCCTAGATTTTATAATTAATATGTTCTTGAACATGCATTGTCAATACTTCACCGATGATAAACGAACCATTCTTCAATGTTTCGGACTTTGGGCTCGCTAGATATTCTAACTACCATTATCGAATGAATTCCGTAGAGTCTATCGAACTGTGTCGGCAAGGATAGGCAAGGATACAACGAGGGCCCATCTGGCTGTCAACAACGAAATTACATTTCGACGAAAACTTCTCGTTTCAGCAATTAATCCATTATTGTTATTTGCTCAATACTACATTTTCTCGCAGCAACGTCGAGGAGCAATTTAGCACGAGTCTCGTGACAGTCAAATTGATGACATCGACAAACACCTGCCAGTGTGTTAACGAAATGTGTCCACCTACAATGTCAACATTTTTGTCGAGCTCTATTTTTCTTTAATAACATAAAATGCTTTCGAGATGGCAAAGTTAAATCGAAAGTTTTTTTTCAAATCAATATTACAGACCTCATTTTCCTGTGACGAAAATTAAGCTACGATTCTATTACACGAGGCAATTTATATCCCGAAACCTGTTTCCAGATAATGCTTATTTCCTCGTGTGTTGGGAAAAATTTCCTTTGCAAATACATTTCCAGAATAGAAAATGATTCTATTCTGGGCAACATATTTACGGAAAGAAAACGATATCATAAGTTTCGCAGTCATACACAACAGCTTCATTCTGTTAAATGGCCATTACTACCCATTAGTTAGTTTACCCACATTTCCTTTTGAAACAGTGCGGTCATATACTGTAGGGATATACTGTATTATGAAACCATCTTTCCAAGTGTGCAGCAATAGGGAATTAATTGCTTCGGTTGAAATAACTTCCATGAAATTTCTCGCGATTTATTTCCAAATATAAATTGTCATTTGTGCGACGGCCTTTGCGGAATTTTTAATTTTATTTTATTTTAATTTATAGTACATATTGAATGCACCAATATATTGAAGACACACACGAGGCAATTTATTGCCGAAATTTGGGCAATCTTAAGCACGTTCGAAAAATAATGTTTTTGGCCGCAAATAGAGACATACGTCAGACCACGTACACTACTGCACAAAAATACTGGAGGATTTTTTAAAATGGCGGATATTTCTAGGCGTATCTATACAGTAAATGTATACGGAAATTTATTTTTCCGTTGTGCAACAACAGGCAATTAATCAGTGAAAATAATTTTCTGCGATTTTGTAAAATATATTTAAGGATATAAATTGCTAGAAATTCCAGGCAATTGATTTGTACTGAAGAAAATGTCCTGTTACTGTACACATGGTAACAGTGCATTTCCGAATACATCCCTAGAGCATCCCTATTTTCATATTTTTTTTTCCATTAATACTATTTAAGTTACTGTATTGCATAATAACAGTTTGGTAAAACATTTAAGGAAGGGTAATTAATCCAGACATGACATTAATTAGGAAAATACTAATTTCTGCAATACATTTGTCGATTTATAATTTAGTCCCATATAATACTGCCCACGCTTTATAATTCTAGTGTATAACTATATGGCATTAGTGTAATTTCAAATTATTGCTGTTGCTAATTAATGCTCCGGACCATGAGCCTTTTGATCATCGGAAACTTGAAAGCGGTTTCTGCATATTAGTCTTCATTAAGCTCATTAAAATGAATGAAGCCAAAATTCGCTTATAGAAGTGAAAATAACAGTTCGATGCAGGCAATTACGAAGTTTCCTTAAAATGTGATAAAGTAAATTGTGTGCAAGTGGATGGGGCATATAACAAAGAAGATCCTCGCAATATGAAGAATGTACAGTGTCCCAAAAATCTGAAAAACTCCAATACAGTATAATTAAGTGAACCTAAAAGGTCAAAAGATCTATTTTTGTCTCAGTTCATTTAAAATTCAAAAGAGGATCCAAAGCACCTATCTAGGAATTAAAAAACGACTATAACTACGAAACTGATATTGACAATTTTAAGTGTCATAATTAACCTGCATGTATACTATATACAGTATACACGTAAATAAGTTTCTGCGTGGAAGATTACTGTACATTCAGGCTAAATTTAGGCTAAAACGTTTTACTTGGCTTAAAAGATCGGACAAATCTCAAAGGACGCGGAAATTTGTCGTATAAACCGCAGTTCGTATTATCAGAAGTCAGACAAAACAGGAATTGACTTCACAACAATAAAAACTAAAGTTTCGTCGAATTTGAAACAAGCTCGGGAAGTTGAACCTTCATTCGTATACAAAAAAGTAATATTCAAATTGCACACATTCGAGTTCGGTCAGGGTCAACAACGCGGGCTGGTAGTAATACAATCAATCTGGATCTGGGGAATTGAGTTAGTAGCCTACAGTTAGGGAATGACAAGTTCAAATAAATAAGAGTACAATATGTAAACGTGCAAACACAGGAGACAACAGAATTACTTTATGTACGCTCTTTGCACGTTTGAAGTAAACCATGCAGAGAAGATAAAAAAAGCTAAATGAAAACCTTGGGATAATCTTTGTAGCAATTGGGGCGAAAAAAAAGTGAAAGAAAAAAAATACTGGAGACAATTTAGGCACCTCTCGGCAAAAAGAATGCAA
Source organism: Megaphyllum sjaelandicum (assembly GCA_034698745.1). Taxonomy (NCBI): domain Eukaryota; kingdom Metazoa; phylum Arthropoda; class Diplopoda; order Julida; family Julidae; genus Megaphyllum; species Megaphyllum sjaelandicum. Next base: position 7,376 of record JAQGBX010002423.1, on the reverse strand, counting down.
CAAACGACCTTGCAGCTTTTCAAGCAGGAAAAATAGACACAAATGATCGTCTGTAAAGGTCTCCAGTTTCATGGCAAAATATAAACAGCATGCAACAAAGCAAGGGCATTTGGGAATCGACATAAATCGTTTTGTGGAGTGCTAACAATCAATGCCTAATCATGGCACTATACATTGTTTCCATTTGGAACAAACAACAGCAATTGCAAACATGTTTTCGAACGTTGCAGTCGAACAATTACACGTAACTGTGGTAAACCAACGTCGAAAAAAGTTTTGTATTTTGGGAAATGCATTTTTTGTAATAAAAAAGTTTCTGAAATGTATTTACAAGTTATTCAAAATACATATTTTACAACTTAATTTACCAAGTTATTGTAAACCTATTTTGCAATATATTTTAAAAATTCCAAGATATATTAATGATATTGAGTTTAATATAATAATTTAAATATATTTATAAAGTAAGGTAGCCTACTATTCAAATGTTTTTATTTCATCGTACCTTACCGTACGGTATATACTTTAGTTACTTTTCAATGTAAAAAAATCCATTTTGAAATATAATGCACTTTAAAATATAAAAAACAAAAGATGTATTTGAGATGTCGATTTGTAAATGTATTTGCCTAATTGAAAATACCATGAGATAACAATTAAAACATACATGCATTTCTGATATGCAAAATTTAAAATATCTTTAAAATATGCTTTCAAGAAACTATTTTATATGGTATTTTATAATTATATTTTATGCAATGCAAATGCATTTAAGCTTATACAGTATATATATATATCCAGAAAATATACAGTATTTTAAAGATATTTTATATTCTTCATATCAGACATACAGTATGTTTGAAATGTACCTCGAGGTATTTTCAATTAAATGAAAATACCTTTGCAAAATAGAAAAAAATAACTTTCTATCATGTGTTATGCAAATGTTTTATATTTTGCATATCAGAAATATGTTTTAACTGTATCTCAAGGTATTTTCATTTAGATGTAGGCGAATCTGCTAGAGCACAAAAACCTCATGTATGGAATAAGGGCAATTAAGGTTGATCGAAAAACCATCATCAATATTATCATCAAAAATGAGAGCTATATATCCGTTGATATTTATACAGATGGCACGATAAATGAGAATCCTGCAACAGATTGTTTTCGGTTTTATAACAGACAGCGCATCGCCCAACCCTCCCCATTAACCCGGGTTTGGGACCGGCAACAAGCACCTAACCTAAACGAGAAACAGCCATTCAATTTTCACAAAGGAATCTATCTCTCATCAGTTATTCTTGCTTCCAAGTCTTTCCATACGCAACCGCTTGGGGGTACTCCGATAAAAGCTTAACTAATCGTATACATTGGCGTATGCCGCGTATACACTGTAGGCCTACATCAATTCGACTCGTTAATTAGTCTAAAAAATGCCTTCAAGGTTATAGCTGTTTCAGGCCCTTTCTTGCGCACGTGATTTTACGATATCCGATGTACGATTCGTAGAACTACTGGCAAGAGTTCGGCTATAGTATATTGATAAACAGCGCGCCCATGAGTTTATCTTAATGGCTGTTAATTTACGAACAAGACTGCTAGTCGCCCAAAAGCACATGGAAATATTGCAAACAGACGACTGAAAGATCTTGCAGATGAAACTATACTGCAGAAAGTGCCAGATTTAATAGTGAGACGTCAATGGAAACCCTAAAGGCATTTCAAGAAACCAACCAGGAGCTCGTATGAAAGCATAGTAACAGCAGCTAAAACTCAACAGGACTACCAGATTATTCGTCTTGGATGAAGTTTTTCATGCTTGGTGGAAGCAGAAATAAGCTGTCACGTGATTAGTGAGGTGATTGCAAAAAGCAGCTATAGTGTTGGGCATTAGCCGAAAAAAATTTAAAATCAAAATAAAGTATTAGCCAAAAAAAAATTTTTAATCATGCCTAAACTGAATGATTAAAATTGACGACTAAATAACCTAGGAGCCTATAATTGTTTCGACTTTTTGACAGTTCGGCCGATTTTTCGACAGTTTCGCTGATGGTCAAAAATTTTGCTGATGTTCGACAATTTTGCAAATATTTCATCAATATGGCAAATTTTCGACGGTAGAAAGATTTTTCGATAGTTTTGTTATTTTTCGACAGTTAAAATTATCGAAAACGTTGCCAAATTGCCGAAAAATTCGCATATTTTCGAATATTAGCACAACTGCCGATAATTTGCAAGATTGATGAAAACTGCTAAACAGTTAGTGGTTAATAAAACTGAACATCTTCAAGTGGTCGATGGAGTTTTTATTATTACAGTTAGTGGTTGCATACGCGACTAATAACAAACGATTTTTAGTCTAATTAGTCTTGATTACGGCTAATAAATCATCATACGGAAGAGTGCATGATGACTAATGACTAACCAAATTACTCGTAAGTCATCACTAATACATGGATAATTAGCAGTTAGTCTAGATTAATCAATCGACTAACAAGTGCCAATCTCTAGCTGCCACAAAAGCAATAACCCTAATCAGAAATACAAAAGTATGATACAAAATATACAATGTAAGCAGTTAAGTTGAATAACAGAAAACCAAACTTCGTATATGGTATATAACCATGACAAAAATTTGCTACGTGCATACATGACGCACAGGTACACAACGTAATTAAACATGCATGTAGTTGAATGCCAACAAGATTCTAGATAAGCAAATGTCTGATGTCATAACTCGCAGCAGATTTCGCTTGGCAAGCTGTCGAGCTGAAAGGGAGTATGGGATATAGTCAGCAGTTTCAATTTTTTCAAGCTGTAAATACCTTTGAAAAAGTATTTTTTATTTCTTTCCTCATAGCGTTAGTTTTCGATTTGGGCAGTGTTCATAGCTATAACATTTCACTTTATAGTTAAATATGTGCCGGCAAACACATTGAGAAAAATAGCTTGAAAAAGGGAGCTTGTTTGTTTAAATTGGCTAAAGCTAATACATTTTAGTTTTTAGATTCTAAAACTAAGTAGGCCTACTCGGCATCTACATGTACACTGTATGTAAATGCATTTTTGTTATCAAGTGGAAACTATAGTGCAAATCCTTTAAAAACTTTAGCATACGTACGCTTGTCTCAACAATATTCGCATAAAATCGTGAATCGAGTTACTGTACATCTGTTGTCTCTCATATAACCTGTCGTTAACACAATGCTGTCAGATCGAGGTTTTGTTGAAAATATCGTATGACAACGTATCACATTGTCCTCGTCCTTGCCACAAAAATGTAAATGTTCAATTGTACATGTCTGATATACATACAGTGCATGCAAATGGCAAAAGCATTTGCAACAAATTAACAGTTTCCGTGAAAAAAAAAATCGAAGTTCCCAAATATATATACGCAAAAGCGCCGATGTAAGACCACCATAGGAGCTAAACTCCATATCTGACACATGGTGGCATTGAACCCTGACAATTAACATGATAAAATAATCAGGAAATGTACCATATTATACGATAATTATGACGCGAATGACCTTTGACCCCGAAGTATAGAAAGATGGACGCCGCTTTACGTCTCGTTATTCACCACTTTGCTCCGTTTAATTTGAATAAAAGCAAGTAAATATGGGGCTAATTCTGCGAAACTGGTTCCACGATATTAATTTTAAGAATTAATAACATGAGAATGAATCGGTTTTCTGAGCATCATGTGCATGTAGTAAAAGGTCAATTCTCCATTTTTTGCCTTATACTTGTAGGCCTATAGGCAAAACAAATTTGCCTATGATCATGATTCCCCCAGAAATTAAATTCTTAACTTACCTGACATTTCCAGGTTTTTAAACAAATTTCCATGACCAATGACAATGTCAAAATTGACATATGCAAATGTTTTATTCTACGAAATTTTGACAAATTTAAAAATGACAATTTTGAAAATTTCACAAAATTAGCACGACGTTTTTTTTTGTGTGAAAAATTTGGCAAAATTAGCATGAAAACATTGCGACAATCGTGAAAATATTAATACGTTTAATTTTCCTGACGTTTTAAAAATAAGTCCTTCTTCCCTGACTTTTCCATACATTTTCAAGCTCCCTGACTTAGTAGACCAGGATTTCCAGGTCTGGGGAATCCCTGAAGGCTGATTATAAACTAAATTCTTATCGGTACATAATCTTGCATGGCAGTTCACATAGGTCAACTCTGGCATTTCTGACATACATGTACCAATTTTTGAAAACGGTAGGGAATTTTTCCACCCACTGGTCAGTGGTCAAGTATTACCTGAGGAACAGAAAAGCAATTCGACGTCGGGCGAGACGGACAGCAAGTAATCCGGGGGGTCGTATTCCAGCTGTCCGAAGAGGTCCTCGGACGAAGCGCAGCTGTAGAGAGACAGCGAACGGCCAATGGGAATGGCGACGCTAGCGCCACCTGCATCCATCGGACTAGCGGTCAGTGAGACTGGCCATTGGGCGTACAGAGCAATGATCGGTGGGCACCACTGTATAATCAAAAACTCCACATGCTCACTCCAGCCAATGGCAGCGACGCCACATGGGGGAGGGGTTGAAGGTCACGCGGACACAATGCGTTATCCAAAACTATGATTCAAACCGTTATCCAAAACTGTTTTATCCAAACTATCCTTGAAATTCACCAGGCAAAAGCAGCACTAGTCAGCCCCTTCCGAGAGGAAAAAGATGCTGCAAAACATTTCACGACTTTCGGTGCAAATAATAAACTCTCCAAAGCTGGCAATGCATTGGCGCTGAGCGGGAACACGTGCCACGGAGGCAGCCGAGGACGTCACTTCCTGTCACCTTCCCAATTTGACATCCTGAGCGTCGCGACTAGACGGGGATCGTCCATATTGCTCGGCGACTGTCTCGATCGTGTTCATTTCGGAAACTACTCTTGGGACAAATTATCAAATAATACTTATTTGGATGAGATTTTCAACGTTCATTACAAAAATGTACAAAATGCCAAAACGTTCCTAATTGAACGCTTTCTAACATATTACATGCATTTTACTTTTTTTTGCATGATTTTTGCATGATTTTTTTTAATGCATGATTGAGAAATACGACGACGCACGTTTCATTGAATGAAACAAAATTTCATAAAATGCGACGTGAAATGGAATGTTTTCAAAACTATTCAAAGTTTATTTATAGATGAAAAAAATTCAGAGATTGCATTGTCGTGATAATAGCGGAGGCCTACTCAGGAAGATGTAGATCAGGAAATGCTTTGTGCATATGCGCCGCCAGGCGGAGTTTAATTTACATGTACGTGAACATGTACATGTACATGAAATGCAAAAATGTTTTATTTTATATATTTTATTTTTTTAAGATAAATGCAAAATGTTCTAATTCATAGAATCTGACGTCTCATTATATGGGATGTTTTGGAATTACATGTAAGTATATTTATTTTATTGCACAATTAACGGAGAAATGCAAAAATAAAAAATAATCACGTTACATTTATAGAACGCGACGTTACAAATATTACTGGAAGTTGTTCAAATGTGACCATTTCTAAATTGTTAAAAAAAACATAACGCCGGGATGAGTGGAACGACACAACTCCAAATGCGGTATAAGTAATATGCTTACTTGGAAACGAGTTTTTCCCGAACAAATTTTTTTTCAAATAAGTACTACTTATATTTCTGGAATTGAACTCGATATTTCTAAAAATGCGGACTTTTTTAATTCGATAAATGCATTATGTGCACCAAGGCATTTCCGGATCCCAAAGCGCCATCTAAGGTGGTTTCACGCATTTGTAGCGCCAGCACAATTTTACTCAACAAAATGGCGCCAGACAAATAGGATTTTAGAAGGATTTTCTTTTCTAATATTTTGGTAAAATTTTTGTAAAATCACAACTTTAGTTAAATTATGTGGGGTACTCAGGCAGAAGCTTTGCGGATCGCCTATTTGGTCGTCGCAAAGTCATGTGCAAAAGTAATGCATTAATTGATCATGTCAAACTGCGATAATCCTGATATTTTTAAGCCAATTAGAGCGTCGATTTCGCACACGTGACATCACGTCTGCCTATACATATATAAGTGCGATCCACCAAAGTTTCTGGAAAACCCTGCAGTCATCGAGCGTGCAACGTGACGATGATGCAATTGATAACCACGACTAAGCAACAAACTCCACCACAGTCACAAACCGAACAACCATAAAGTCCATGAGCAATTACACATTTCGCAGCATACGTGGCACAACCGCGAGATTCTGATCTTATCGTTTCCGTTCCTAAACGCACCCCACTGCCAAAGTGATAAAACAAAATGGAAATAGATCCCTTCACTAACTAAAGTTGCGCATTAGTTAATGTTATCTGCGTGTATGCAACCTCCATGGCCTCCTTCCTTGGCATTGGATCTTATAAAATTGGCGTCAACGCTAACCCTTGGGCCACCCAGACCTATTTCTAGAGTCTAATCTGTTCCAGACCTTTTTATGGAATGAAATTGACGACACCGAGAAAAACCCTATTTTAATCCGAGCACCAGATGGTCTGTTTCTTCGCGGAATTGCAGTTGAAAATGTTGGCGAACAGAAGCTTCGTTTGTTCGCATCAAGAACCGCTCTATAACCTCTTCCATGGGCCAACTGAGCGAAGTTTGTTTGCTCGATGAAATGAGGCTCGTCGGAGTCACAATAAACTTTGAAATTGAAAAAGTTACAGCTGCTAAGGCTGCTTGTCACGCATCACAACACAGATCTTGAACGGAACGATGGCTTCTTGGAAGCGAGGAGTCTGCGAAGCGATGAGTCCAAAAATGGACGCTGAAGAACCAAATGTGCTTGGTTTTCAAAACGAGCAACTGGTAGAATGGATTGACTGTATGGATTCGAAATCAATGCAAGACGAAATCGGTTATGTGGCATCTGCATAGACCCTACACTACTACAGTTGAAATTTTTTCAGGCGAACTCGCGCTTAATACGTAATTCTGATAGTATAACTAATTTGCAGTCGCCATTTTCGGGTAGCCTATACTGTACATCGAGCAATGTTAATTTCTTCGTTCAAGACGAACTAGGATATTTCAAATTTTCGGGTAGGACGAATGAATCTTCGAGTTTCCAAGCATTTACGCTACGTTCCGATAATACGAATTTGTTTAGACGATAGGAAAAAATATATGTTATCGGATCAGATCAACTAGCATCAGACCGTATTCCGATAACATAAAAGTTGCACCGCTTTTTCATTTATACAGGGTGTTTCAGCGCTATGTTGCCAAACGTTGTGGGCATGTAGACAGTGCCGTATTAACCTATGGCAGGGCCCCAAGGCTTCAAAGCTTCTTTGGGCCCCTCAACCTTCCCTCC
>JAQGBX010002422.1:0-20485 GCA_034698745.1 Megaphyllum sjaelandicum | reverse complement strand
ATTGTATGATGATCCCCCCTGCCACATGGTACTATGTACTGACTGCAGGGTAATGAATAGAATAGAATAGAAAAAAGAATAATGTCGTTGGCACGATAAGGTCACGAGGCTGTGTGCACTTCAGTGAAAGGCCTCGAGCTTCCTACACTTCCCTAATTTATGTAAGAAGTATAATGCGTAACTTTTCTCGTTATTGTTGGTACAATATGTCCCAAATGGCATATGGAAGTTGGAAGACGATCGTGACGGCGAATATCGGTATAGCTCGGAGCCTTTTTTGGCCTATATATCATGCAGCTTAGCTGCTATCAATGCTCGTAACGTGGGCTCAAATTGCATCCATAAAATGCCAACCACCTAGTGACGACCCATGCCGCTATATAGATTATTCCCCGAGTAGCTCACGCTCCGAACGGCGCTGCCGAAGCTATAGGACATTTGTCTTTTTCATTATTTTTTTCACAGATCATTTAGGAAGTATATTCGGATTTCTCCTTTTTTCATCTCATCGTTTTCCCAAGTTGAGATCGTAATTCTTGGTTGATGTGGTCTGCATGGCCAATATCTATAAATGCATACTCATGCATGCACCGTACTTTGTATGGATGTCAGGATCTCGGTGTTGGGTTTAAGAAATGGCTCATAAATGATGCATGGAACCTCTTTGCAGCGTTGACTCTAAAAATCAATTTTGGCCTCATCTTGCCAGCATCCCCCCCCAAAACCACTTTCGTGCAGTTGAGTTTACTTTTCACTCATCCTTCCTTTCTTCCATGTTTTTTTCCATCTCCATGCTGCGTGGGTTTTCAAACCCATATTGTGTTGCCTTATATTGCTTTATGCGCATTCTTCTAAGTTTACATTTAAACTTCCATTTAGGGTCCTCGCGTACAAAGCTCGTATATAAGAGTTTTAGTGTTTCATAAGCGCAAATTGTCATGTCCATGTTGCCTGCTGGGTTATTGTTTCTCTCGCGCTATATGGAGCTACACACGATGGCGTGTACTAGCGTGAGTTAAGAGTCTTATGTTCAGCTTTTCATTTTTTTTCATTGCATTGTCACCATAAAAATTAATGGGGCGCTACTTCTTGAAGGCCGCAGTATGGATTGTCCTCTACCAGCGGGTCTACTACTCCTCGCGCTATTGTGTGCATCTTAAATCTAAAACTTTTGCTAAGATGGAAGCTTAGTAGATTAACTTGTTCAATTTCAAATATAAACTTAGGGGGATACCCTTTATTTCACTCTATGGCGGGTGGACCGCTTGGCCAGTTACGGATCACCCGACAATTTCTTAAGATTTTAAGAAATCTATAGCAAACATACTGTACATCTACATGCAACATAGACTGCTGCTTGACTTGTAGCTGCTGTCGAAAACAATGTTCAGGCGTGTAAAAGGGCACTCATTCTATTACATGTACTGCATTTAAAATCATAAAATTGAAAACAACTGGCCTCCAGCGATTAAATCTTAGAAAAAAAATCAGGTTATTTCTTGCTGTAAAATAACTCCTGGTCAGGTGGGGTTCGTTTTGTAAAATCAGATAGCATCTTTAGTTAATGTAAAAATTGCCTTCCATATAATAGTACGCGTAAAATAACATTTGGCGCGTTCCCATCTGCCCATGAACGTGGCCTATTGGGATTTCGAATTTTGCATATATCAGCAAATATTTTTTGCTTTTTTCTGCTTTGCACTCTTTTGCTGTAGGATACGAATTAATGGTTTGTAATTTCGAGAATTTAGAACAACAATATAACGCAGCCATCCATGAAAATGGCATACGGAAATGCGCAATGCGCGAACACGGATAGTTCCAGTTTGCGATTTGCCTATCATCAGCAAAATTCATATCATTTCCATGAAAAACTTTTTTAAAACAAATCGTTTTATTGTGTTGGCCTAGAAAACAATAGGGTAAAACAGCATGTTGTATATCACCAGCCAACAGAACAAATTTGCCTTCCCATCCTTTTGTCTTTGAGGATCGTCGATCCTTTCATGATTTGGCATGTCGCCTGGCCTACATGCAGTATGTAAATTGCAGATTCATCACAAAGATTACTAAATTGAACTGCATAAAAAGCAGCGGGGCATTGAATCACGTCGATATAATCATGCGCGCAACTTTTGAGAGCACATACCGGTACATAAGAGGCCGACACTGAAGATAACAATGTAAAAAGTAATAGGACTTTAGTTCATTTATTTAAAAATCATCAAATTTACACTATTAGGACTTTACATAAAGATTACATGTAATGAAAACGTTGTCAGCCGGTTTCTCTTTCCTTTGGTTGCCAATTGTTTTTCTTATTTCTTGCTGCCATTTCTATGCACTTTGGTGATTTATTCATGAAAATGAGTTGCGTCACATGGTCAAGTACAACAAGGCTTTGTTCCTATGCTGAGCTGTTCCTCTATAGTTGAGCATGGTGGCTTTTGCTTCCATCAAAAATTCAGCATGCAGAATCCATTTTTTTTTAAATGACAAAATTCATGGTTTCGTGCTTGAAAGATCACTATAGTTGTATTTTCTTCTTTTTTACAATAATATTCTACATATCACATGGGATTGTCTCAACTGCAGCTTCTCCTATACCATATCACCAGTTTCGAATGGTCTGCCAGGCAAATGCGATATTTTTATGGCAAATTGGGCCATTTATGTGGAAATATTTAGGCTTTTGTATGCCTGTTTTGGAGATGTTGCCGCGTTTTTCATGTTCGTGATTAGACTCTCCAATGCCCAGATCTGAAATGGATCTCGAACAATATATTCATTAAGAAAAGAATTTTTCAATATTATTCCAAGATTCACGAGGATCGGTGCAACGCAGCGTGCAACCGACTCTTTCTTTATTGAAAAAAAAAGCTGAATTTTGCAGCGATTCAGTCGGCGTAGAGCCTTTTGAGGTTCTTTGTAGTTTGATCGTGGCTTTCTTCGTGTCATTCGTAGTCTTCGTTCATCTTTTTGCGGCCAGAAAATTTCAACGATTCTTTTTACCCATTGTCATCCAGGTTATTGAGATAGAAGATGAGATGTTGCCTGATTATCGATTTTTCACCTAGGCTAGCTGCCGCGTATAGCTACTTTTTTTTTATCTCGCCTCAATATTCGTATAAATCGTGTTGTTGAAATTGCCCATTCTCCTTGTATTGGAAGCCCCCTTGCCCCTTCACTCCCTTTCAATAGGAATTTTTAGAAGCAAAATTTATATGGAGGCCTATGATAAAGTATCCCCCTATGGCCAACTGTTCTTATATGGGGTTGATAAGCTATATAGGGACTTCATAAACCGTTGACAGAGTAACTAATGCCTTCAGCATCCCATTTTCCTGTATATTTCCTTGGTTTATGTAACTCCCGAACGCGAAAGACAGTTTGAATCCCTCAACGGGTGGCTTCGTATAGCACGAATGCTATCTTAACTTTATCCAGGAGTCAATGAAAAAGCTGTATATCTTACTTTTTCAAATATATTTTGTTCTGCCGCGATGGGTTTTCCCGTGATTTTGGTCTTGTCCAGTCATCTGCGCATCTATCGTTCATCATTTAAAATAATAACAGCGTGCAGAAAGTATTCTCGTTGTTCCGGCTATCTATGTCGTTATGACCTACAGTGTAGCTGGGAAATTTCACACTGACTTTCATGATAATCGGTCCATTTATCAAAATTGCAGATGTGGGAAACGGCCAGATTTGGTCGTTTCGAAGGCATTTTTAGGATCATTTATTTCTCGAAAATGTTTTCTCCATAAAGGGTCATGCTGGTCATGTTTTTGAGCTTCGCGAGCTTCAATCTCAACCTACAAATATACACATTCATCGACGTATTCGGAATTTTTCGAAAACGTCTCGTTGCATTTGTAAATACATTTGTATTTCCAGTTTTTTGTAGTAATAATTTAAATATAGTATTGAAATTCAAAAATTTATTGATATAATATTTAATTTATAGTCCATGCGCGAGACCAGTTTTGTGGTCGATTCTATTACGCTTTTATGTTTGCTTTGCAGCAAAGTTACAGCTTTGAATAGCCATTAAAGAAATTGACATTATCCGCATTTAATTAATACTATCCGTAAAACACAGCTTTTCCCGGGCTGTAATTCACCGATAAAGAAAACGAAACGAAGCGATCGTGTGAAGCAGACTTGTCTAACCCGAAAATATCCATAAAAACGGCAAGACCGAATTGTGGTTCAGCCTATATATAGTACAGTACATTGTATAAGCAGCCATATATTGGGAACATGACCGCAGCGCCCCCGTACCACTTAAGCAATTTTTCGTAAAGGCGCTCCATGCAAAATCGTTTCTCATTAGAAATTCCCAGCCGACCTGCAACATACCCATATATAAACATACGTACTGTACATCTCTTCTTTATATATATAGATTCTGTACATGTACTGTATACAAGATAATTGGGTGAATATAAGTTTGCTCCATCTATACCTCTTAAAATTGTTATTCTCCAATTCAGTTAACTTATTAGGTGTATGCGACTATATCTCTCACAAATTATAGCGCAAGTTTTTAATTGGGTTTAATTATACAGAAGGGCCACTTAGGTTTATTAGGCTATTAAAATAACATTAGACCATTTAGGCCAATTGCTTCTATAGGAATGCTGGAAATGTCAGGAATTTTACCACTGGAATTCCATCCAGTAGTTCATTTTTCAGACGAAAACAAGAAAAGAACACCGTTATGTGAGAAAAAGGGCTTTCATGATGTCCCCAAAATGGAATTTTGTGGCAATTGAGAAAAGGTCCCGCGAAAGGATAGAAAATATACTGTACAAACGCGTTTCATGTATAAAATAACGATTATTAAAATCGTTCATCGAAATCTTACAACTAATTTGTCTGATATTCGAGTTGAATTACGTTTGTTCAACTTCTATTTTTCAAGCATTGACGTCGCAAATATCTAAAAGTTTATTTCTAGCTTTGTGCCCAGGATATGAAAGTGGACGTTAGGCTCGGTTGATTTATTGCCTATTCTAACAACGGAGACTGGTTCAGGTTGAAGGGCTGCGTGTCTCGGAGCTATTTGAATTTATTGCCGGCAATAAATGAAGTGAAACTAGAAAGATTGTCTTAAGAATATTGGAAACTCGGAGATATAATTCATCAACTATATTTCCCCGTCTATATAATCTCTTCCGCGCCATGCTCGAGCTAGGAAAATGATTTTTAAGATTGGATTTTATTGCTGATTGCTATTTGACTTTGAGATCTATATGAGAGGAGCTCATGCACCAATTTCAACAGATTTACTTTCGTCCTTATACAGTAGACGACGGGACATTTTTTTTTGTCGTTTCGAGACAATCCAATTCTTATTTCGAGGAAAAAATCATAATACGGTATGAGTTTTCCAAGAATCTGACATCATAATTGAATATCGTACGTTATATAATGAGGTATGCCTTCAGTATTACTTCGGTCTGCGGAGTGGCGCATGAAGTATGTACATACTGTATGTATATCTGTTTCAATTTTTTATAGAAATGTTGGGTTTTATGGACAATTTCCGCCACGCAATATATGGGATTTCGGTTGCAAGTATGCCCTTTACTGACTATGCCAACGAAAAGCTCTTAGTGAGTGAGCAAAACTTTGGCGAGATTTTTTTTTTTTTTATCTTTGACATATTCTCCCCGATCGTGACGTTTTACAACTTGCAATCGCGAGATGAAACTTTCGCATTTAACTACTTGGAAGATTGCCATTATTACATATCTAGGAAGTAGAAACCCGATGCCATTTAAAACTATTGTAGCAGACTATAGGGATTTTTATTTCTGACATGAAACCAGAAACCCGAGATAAGACCTAGTGGATTATTAAAAGCTGAACCTTTAAAAAAAGTGCTAAAGCAGCGTTTCAGATTTCTCGAATAAAACCCGGCCGAGGTTTACTTGGAATGTCGAGAAAAATATATATCGCACACCCGCGCTTCAAAAGGGACACAACTCAAAAACTGTCATTTTCAGATACATAGTTTTAATCTATAGTAATGCGTTATAAAACATGCTATTATAATTAGCCGACACTGTGTTAACGCCAGATTCGCAGTTTTTACTGAAAAACTGTCATGACTATTTCCGGTCATTCTTCAATTTCCGGTCGTTCAGCAATTGAGTAAACGAACGTTATAGTACTATATTATAATGCATGCCGTACAAATATATTGCAATTAAGATTCGATATAAGTTAGACTTGTTAGGGTACGAGCACGTTGAACTTGTTACCTGTCGTTTGAAAAGTATTGCAGACGCTTACCGCTAAGCGACACTGTTTTTCAAGCGACATTTTTGAAAACCAGTGTCGCTTTGCGGTAAGCGTCTGCAATACCACTAAGCGACACTGGTTTTCAAGCGACTGGTAACAAGTTCAACGTGCTCCTACCCTTAAAGTTCTGTAGCTCGTATACTATCTTGTATATATCTTCAAAAATGCAACGGTGTTGTTAACCCATCCGTGTAGCCTAGCAATTTTAGTGGCAATAAATTGAGCGTACGGGAGGAGTAGCACGGCGTAAGGTGTTGAGTAATAGATGTCTACGCACCGATGGAATTCTCGCCGAACTTTCAAATCGCAGTTTTAAGCATCGGGCCGAGTGTCAGAACAGCCTTCGCGAGAAATATTTCACTTTGATAAAACGCCACGCGTTAGCGATTGATTTCGGAAGAGAAGAAGAGAAGCTGCTGGAAGCAAAGTACATTAAGAGAGCAGCGTCGCGGGGGGGCCTCGCACGTTCAACAACGAGGAAACAAAAGTAGGGGGAAACAAGATGGCGGAAGAGGGGCATCCATGGGGGCGACACGTTGCTATAGGAATAAAGATACGTCGCGAAATTGCTCTCGAGGTGGAGGAGACGTTCCACTTACGAGAATTAACAGGAGGATGATGAGGAATTTTTGGAGAATCCTCTGAGAAATCACTGGGTTTTTTCTGCTTGATTGGCGCCCCATCCATCAGTGCGATCAGAATGCTCGCCTCGCTCGCCTCTGTTCGTTGTTTGGGCCATGTTTTTTTTCTTCTTTTTTTTTAGTTCACTCGGCTTGCTCGATGGAGGTTGGCATCATTGCGTTGAAAATTTCATTATCACGTACCTCGCTCGCTTTTCCAGGCGTAAACGTTAACGGTGACTTGCATAACAGTCGAGTTGCTGATTAAAACTCGATTCGTCCAGTCGCCGAGCCAGCCTGCAATTTATTTTTCCGCGCCGAAATAACTCAGATTTAAGGGCCTTGTCTGGAAAGTGTGCGGCTTATTCCCCGAATGGCGCCACACAATCAATTACTCTCCACTTTTTTTTCTTATTGTTGCTCTCGCAATTGCGTACCGGGAGGAACGTGCCCTTTATCATTCGCCGCATTTGTATGCGAAGCGACAAATTTGGATATTTTTCATTCGGCCTCTCCCCCCTTAAAAGCGAGCAATCACTGCAAGCTTGCGTGTAATGCGCAGCTGCCTTACCTCGGGGTAAGATAAAGCTGTTGTTCAAGAGCAAATCTGTTTAATCGACGATAGCGAGCGAAATCTTGGATAAGTCTTGCTAAAAAATTATTTAGTAGTACATTTTGGACTAATATAACATACGGTGCAATTCATTTGCATTGTCATTGAGAGACCACTTCGATCACATTATTTTTCATAATTAAGAAAATTTTGACGAGTCATTTACACGCATGCGTGCACTTCTCTTTGTGATGCAAACTTTTCTGAAATTCACTTTTTTTTTAAATCTATGTGTTCAATTCCTATGTAATCATACATTAATTCATTTAATTTTGAAATAAACTTGGAACAAAATCCGGTGGTGTTTACTCTGCTTGAGATTCACGCTATGGCTATAAATACAATATTATGAAAAGACACATTGATTTAACCGTTGATTATCAACGTTCTGGATGATTCTTTGTCTATTAGGATTATTCCTTAAGTGCAAATCTTGTACATATTTTTTTTCTGATCGCAATGCAAATATAGGTCCACGATGCAAAATGACGGACCATAGACCTGAAACGGATGCCACACGTGTTCATCCTATATTTACCAAATGCCTAAAAACGTAGAGGGTGTTATTTTAAGTAGAAATCCGGTGGTCGGAAACGCGAGATAACGCAGGAAAACTCTGGTTTCTTTATTTTCAGCTAGTCGGTTTTTTTTTGTCGTGATGTGAAAATCCATTTTTTGGCGTCTGAAAGTCGCGGATTGGGGTCAAAGACAATGATTGAGATACCCTGCCGCCCTTTGCTGTAATATGGATTGCCACATGAGTATTTGTATTTAATCTTAGCTGGAGAAAAGACAGCAAAATGTACCTACTTATATGTCGCGACGCTTCTTTTTTGACCGTTTTTGGAACTAGTGTCTTGACAGGTATAGGCATTGATGGATGTCTCGGTTCTGTGTCTGGTGACTTTCCAGTGATAGTGCGCATGCGCGTGCAGTGTAACGACGCGCTAGGCAATTGGATTTCCACAACCACTACATGTAAGGCCGTCTTCCCTTCATCCAACCACATTCGCGAAGCTTTCTTTGAGCATTACACGAATCAATATTGAAGGGCCAGTTTTGAAGCTAATCCTTGATCAGGTAATGGCAGATCCCAGGAAACCGCATCGACTTTGTCCACCGAAGTTTCTACCGTATTATAAGGTTTGGCTTATTTGTCGCCTGGATACCGATGTAGACGGCAATCAAAAAAATTCTGTACCAAGTTTTAAAAAATTTAACTTTTTTACCGCATATTATCGGAGTTAAAATTATGAAGCTGCAACGTCTGTGTTCTGTTCGGAGCTTTTCGTAAAAAATACTCCGATATTTAATAGCAAATGTCACGCCGAACTGCTCTCGCAAACAATATTATCATCGTAGACTGCTTTACTGCAAACGACATTTTTATTGTGGGCTACAAAGTGCGTGGCCGAACAATCCGTTCTGTTTACAAATTGTCGCACTGCGTTGCCCTTTGGAGCTGTTTTCATCATAACAATTGGCTAAGTTGCCATATTGGACTGCAATTTGCACAAATTACCGGACAAACGATCAGCTTCGAGCTCACGCTGCAAATTTAACCTCGAGTTTGGACTGGTTTGCTTTATTGCGTTCATATCAATGGTTTTGTGTTTTTAAAATGTAGCCTAAGCTTCAATTTCAAATACACCGTATGCTTGTATACGCTCGGCTTGTAGCTGCAAGGGAAAGCTATTTGTACGGAGATCGTAACATTCGTTTAATGCAATATCGACCAGGATTTTCTTTCGTGTTTTCAAAACATTTCAATCGCTCAATCTACTCAAGCTCTTACCTAACTATTTGTTTTGCTGGAAAACACAACATTTTTTATATGAAACTTGCAATATGTTATGAAGATCAACATTTAAAACTATCTAACTTAAACTGAAAAAACCAATAACCTCATCTACCAGTTAGGTTTATTTGGCTTGAAACCATAGTAACATTGATCATGGGATTTATTTAATTATTCCCCTGCAAGTTTGTTACATTTGTTGTGGATATCAGTTTATCGTTTTGGTATAGTGAAAATCGTGAGCTCCTTAACCTATATTTTGTGAGTATATCCAGTATATTGCATGAACGTGAATGTTGCGCAACAACGTGCAGTGTATACTATATCTTCTATGAAATGTTTGATTTTCAGTTTTCAGAATCGTATGCGATTAACTTTTTCTAACATTAACGTTGCTTTAAGTTCACTGAGAAAACCGCACATGTTGCGGTTTAATAACTGAGCTATAGGTGACGAACTTCATTGAAAAAGGAATCCTATACGCAATCTGAGGGTTTCCAATAAACTTCCATTTTTGGCATCACTTGCTACGAAATCTCTGTTGATTTATTCATGCTTTCTGGAAAGCATTCGTGGATTATTCTGAAAGATTGAGACGGGGAAATGGCGATAAGTTAATGGGACCATCTATAGATCCCTGACACACGTGGTTCAGATGACCGTAGAAGTTGTATATTAATGGCCCGTATAGAATAGTATATTTCTCTCGCATTACGTCCTTTGTTATGGTCATGGATATTTCATGGCCTCCTTATGGCTTGTGGGGAGAATAGTGAGTTTAATTTCCTGCATGGGTTCCTGACGTCCGTCGTCTCAGCCGAGCTCGGACCAAACGTCCACTGCTATTGATCCGAGTTTGATATTATTGCCGAGCACTTTGGCAACGGAAGTCCACCAGTATATAAATTGGCTTATTCGGTGCGACTGCCTAAAACTGTTTTCCGTATTTATTTTCAGGCCCATTGTAAACATACGGAAGTCCATTGAAATTGAAAATAGCAGTATGTTTTTATTCGTAATCAAATGCATCATCCAACTGGTCTTTTTTTACGAAATTTAAATGAAAAGTTTTATGTCCTTGCCATTTATCATGACATCGGCTATATGTCTCCCTGCCAATAGAAATACAAGTCTGTTTAATTCGAGATTTCGCAATATGTGCGAGCATTTCATGCGAGTACCAAAAACATCCTAAAACGACGAACAATATTTACATATTAGAATTCATTTCCTGGCACGATTTCAAGACCATGAGTCTTTAAGCACGTAGTCACGATTAAATCAAATGTTTCAGTTTATATTAAGTTTCATCGATCAATAACGCGGGATAAAATGATTAATGCGAGAATAAAAACGTGTAATCAAAAGGATTAGGGGAATAAGTCTTTTTATTTATACGTTTATTTTATTTGCTTCCGATATTTAGAAATGGCTCTCAGCAAAAAGTATATACAAGTATATTGTACAAGTAATGTACTGCATATAAATATAAAAATTAACCCTGCTTTAATTTCGATCATTTCTTCTTCAATATACATGTAGTATGTAAAAAGTCGGAGTAGTGCAAGTTAACTTTTATTTTCATGAAATACGCAATCGCCAAACTCCCTTATTACTGTTTTTTTCTCTCCTTAAAATGAGTCTGCATCCTGAACATAAAGTTCACAAGGCCTTGTCCATCGTTTGAAACTATATAGATCGTTTTGTAGAAAGGTTTGCGTAACACATTTTTGAACGATACTTGCCATGTACGATGTTGACTATACGATGAAAACTTTATTTTGACACAATATCTATTGCATTTGTGTCACGCCTTGACAGGCAATTAACTTTGTTACGTACCTAATTTGGAAAGTTTACAGAATTGCAACTGTTATTATACGAAAGATAACCCTATAGTGAATGATATGGTTTTTCAGCTACGAAAGCCAGTTATCTTCCAGCTGGGCACATGTGTTTCTTAAATTGAACACGACATGTACTCTCGTGTGATATAATCCACGCGAGAGTTATGACATTTACGATATTAGACTCCTTTAACGTTTAATGTAATGTGGCAGCTATAAAAGAGCGTAGATACGGTTTCAGAATTAGTTGAACTTTTGCGCGATAATTTACAACAAGGGTCACTTGACGCATCGGGCATGGGGTACGTGTACTGCCGCCTACAGTATATGATGGCTTATCTGAAATAGATGAGCTACGTGGCATTAAGTATTTACGGCTTGTTCGGTTGATACTTGTGCAGGTACAGTGTGGTGTGAGACATGGTCTATGCGGCATATTCGAGTATATATATGCTAGATGTGATACAGGTCTTGAAATATTCTGAGCAAATATTATTAATGGGACAAGTATGCACATTCTATACGATAAGATGAAATTAATGCTTAGTTTGGTTATGCATGCATCATCGGACTTTTGAAGTATAACGAATCAGGGAACATGCGGCGTATAGTAATTTATGACACGTGCTTGTTAGCAAGAATTTAAGTGGAGGGGATATGGTACGTTTGAAAAGATAAGAACATTAAATTTCCTATCAAAATTAATGAACTCACTGTCAAATTAGCCAACCGAAAATACGGGTATACTTGTATATGTTTGGCTGAATATCGACTTGCTTGCCCAACTTGAGATGTTGACCAGCACACGCGGCTTTAAATTTCATCTATACAGGGTGTACCAATATGGTTTGGCCAAACTAACAGGGTAGGTAGCTGGTGATATGTGGAGTAAAAAATACTAATGAACAGGGGGGGCGCAAATCACTCCTTAACATAAAAAACATCATTTATTGCAGTTGATTTGCCTGACAATAGATTTGACACACCAATGACAATAGCTAACAACAATTGCTCAAAATGGCGACCATTAATGCCAATGCAGGCTTCACAGCGACGCAACATGCTATCTCTGACTTTATGAAAAATATCCTGCATTTCCTCTCGTTTCTCCATAAACGAGGTGCATATCGGCAGATTCACCAACTGTAAATGACTCTCCCATATGTCTCACTCTGACCAAACACAACCTTTGGCACGTGCACTGCTTAACTATGGGTACCAGCAACCTACAAACAGATAAGTACAGACAAAAGGATGCGCTAGCTATGTTAAAATCCAAGCTAAAATCCGAAATTTGGTTTGGACAAGCATTTGTCAATACAGTATATGAGCGGTAAAAATAGTAGCAAATACATGTAGCTCCATTATATAGCTTTACATGTACATAGATGATGGTCAGTGATGACTTTTTTTCCTGACTTTTCTGATGCATCGAATCGTATACACAACCCGAAGCAAACAGCTGCAGCGTCTAAAACTTCAAACCATATACCGTCTGCCTCCCTCATTTTCTGTAAAAAAATAGATCCTTAACCCTGGATCTATTTTCATAAAGGGTTGGTGTGGGTGGGTGGGATTGCTCGTCTGCGCATGCACTTTATTTTAATCTCTGCTGAATTCGCGGAGGAAAAACTCCTGGCGCAGGTCATATAAGGTCTCAGCTATAGTTCACCATGGGGCTCATGTAAATTCTCTTTAATCGGCAGCAGTGACGTTAAAGTGGATTTTCATGTCCTCATAGTCTTCGGGGTGTTCCCTCTGGCGTATTTATTTAAGTCGCAAGAATGCGAGCATTTGCCTTCCTTAGAGAGTCTGGCGAGCCAGGCATTCAGTCAACTATAAATCATCTTGTCTTTCTATCGTTTTGGATTATGGCTTAAAAATGACAGCTTGGAATTGCGCGTAGGGAAATGGCGCAATTAACGCGGAAATAGCTTAAATTTTAGCTTAATTAGATATTCCTAAAGGAATAGCTAATATGCTCGAATTAATAAATTGTATTTAATTAGTAGCGAAAGGAAACCATTCATCACGATAAAGCTTTCGGTAATCAGATTACTGCAAATTTCGCATGCGCGTGGCAAGAAAACGCTGCTAAGCAAACAGTTTTGGCGTACTTTTCGGGCGTTTATTGCCTTTTTACCTTCTTTTTTGTTTTGCTGATTACACGGTTTAGATTTTTAAATACATGTAAATAACACGATTTAAAAATATAGTAACAGGAGTTTTTTTATATTACGGTCTGCATGCGGGCAGTCATTCTGTCAAGTCATTTGATTTTTTAGTTTTAACGAATAAATCGGAAAAGTTAAAAACTATGAGTGAAATAATGCAATTCAATGTAGGAAACTTTCTTTCATTAATATATAATTGATCTCAGTCCGTCGGTGAGAGTGCGATGAATGCAATTATTGGTCCTAGTTATTACATGAATTATTCAGGGAACAGGCCGCAGAGGGTGTCAGAGATATTGAAAATTGCTAATGATGTTTGGATCATTGGCGAATTCACGTCATGTTCCTCCTTACTCTCTGAAATTATAATGCCCAGCAGATTGTGTCTTTCAGGTCAGAGCTTCGCTTAAGATTTTATTATATCGATATGGTCCATGTGTGGGGAGCCAACGCTGTTGGCTCGTTACGCAAGCCCACTGCGTGACTTGTTATTAGGTGTTGCAACTTGTATTATTGCATTTTGGACATGGGACTCCACACTCTTCCTGGCTCTTGGAATTCTCAGAATGTGTTAGGCCGTGCTCTTGCACTAATACGATGGGAATGCCATTGCAACCGCGTAAAATAGATGTGCGTTGCGTTGTTTTGCAGGAACCAATCTCATAAATTCTGCTGCTTTGGTTTGCGATCGATCGCGCTTTGCAATCGTGTCGTTAAAGTGAAAAGGCTACGCTTTCGATTTTGTATTTGCATGGCAATAAGTTTACGTCGTGAGAATGACTGTGTTCTAATTCCAAATTTGATTACAAAGGTACGTTTTTTGGACGGCGATAAACTATGTAAAATGTTAAAAAATTAAAGTTACACGTGAACCTGTTATATTGTAAAAACAGCTTATTCACATATATACGTAGTTTTTATTTAAAATTTTAGATACGATTTAACAATAAATTTTTTATTTCAGAATTATTAAAATGTACTACAGTGGCTACTGTAGTCTCAGCTGTAGCCATTGACTTGTTTTACGATAGTCTATATTGGTGTAACGCTCTTTTAACAGAAAACTGAAAAAAAAAACCTTAGACGATTAATTTGTAGGAGCAATTCTTGTTACCAGATTCTTCTCTTTCGATTCCTCTTGAGAGGAATAGCTTCGCGTGAAATAAGTCCTGCAAGACCCTGTGGACCATGCAGTCTATAGTTTTGATGGCGGAGGAAAGTTTCCTTCAATCCTCAAATCTCTTACAAAAAATATATGTAGTAACATAAGTTAGGTAATATTAACTGGCAGCACTGGCAGGTCTGTACTTTTGCGCATGAGGCAGCTGTTAAAGCACCATTTATCCTTCCAAGAAATCGAAGATATTCTCTATACATGTACAATACCTACAACTTTTCTTGGTTCGGAAATTCAAAGATGTCCTGATCAATATACAAGAAAATGCGGAGCGTCTCTCTATTGATTTGAATTGAATTATGCCCCTCGCATAAGGCAGTGGCACCGCAGCTGATGGATGGGTTTTAGAAAGTTGTGACAGCTCGTGATAAAGAAAGTCGTATTGAATTTTATATTTGAAAAGCATGACCATCCTTTCGTGCTCTCGATGCATTTCTAACACGAGACATTTTCTGCGAGGTTTCGAGTTTAGGATGAAAAACGCGCGAGACTTTGATTTATATTTTCATGTATACTCTGGCAGGTTCGGCTTCATAATCCTTCACCACAATCGTTTTCTTTGATCCTTAATTTGCCATCATATTTGGTAAATCATGATAACCCTGTTATACGCTCTGTCACAAATGCACACACACAAGAGCCGAATGATTAATGGCATGCGGGTTGTGCCCAACAGTTGTTGACCAGAAGCTCGGTATTTTCATTATGGCCATTTTGGCTTCTCGGGAATCCGTGTGTGAGAATGAAAAGACAAATGAGCGAGCGAAGCCCTTAATGCGATTTGAACATTTGGATTATATGGACGCGACATTGATTACATTCCGCCGGTGGGACGGACACGCGTTTTATTTGCAGCTAAAATGCCCCTAGCAATTTCAGATTCTGTTGGCCTTTTTTTTCTCACTTGGTTTGTGTTCTATACAAGCCCGCTTCACTGGGAATCGGATCAGTTTGGATAAGGGCGATTTAATAACATTTCTTAGAAGCTTCATGAGATAGAAATGCAATTTTGAAGTCCACGCTTTGTTGGGTAACTCGAAGGTTTGGGATCAGTCGTTGCCATGGAGGCACGCTCTTTTTTGCAGGGTTTCACCTTTGTGGGCTCGGTGCAAAGGTCGATATTGAATCTGTAGTAAGTCCGGGGATAAATGAACTCATGCCTCCGCCACCAATCTGCTATAGGTATTGATCGAAAAGTTGAGGAGAATTTGACAAACTTTTTAAAAATTTACTCCATGCTTCATAGATTTGTGATAGGCTGAGCGAAGAATTGCATATACTGAGCTCTACAAAAACAGTTTGCAATAAAGGAATTTAACGTTTGAGATTTTATGCGAGTATTCTCGAGACTCGACTTGTATAGTTTGTGTCGGAACAATACAATTGTCGTCGACCGTATTTAAAGGAGTCTTCTACGAGCTTTTTGTCGTTATATATTATCTGGGGTTTATCTGCTTGCATAAAACGGCAGTTTTTTTCATGCTTATTTTCATAACTTGTCTACTATAGAGAATGATTTATCAAGTTTGCACTGTGCGGTGTGAAAGGACAATGCGTTAAACTGACATCATTTATCGTTTGATGTCAACAATCCAATTCTATATCATTTAAAACATATACAGTAGTTGTTAACGGAAGTAAGCGATTACGCAATGATATAGATTGAAACGGATGAAGCGTTGAACAAAAGTTTTACTACTTTTCAGATTCATTCTTGTATGCTGTTGGTTTTGTTCCTATAAACACGAGTTTAATCGTAAATGCTCCAGTTTTTGACACCGGCTGCCCTGGCTGAATCAGAAATTGTCTGAACAATGGGATATTTGGTCGTTGACCCGCAATCTTTGCTGAAGAAATGTCAAAGTTGTCTGCCTTTTTTTGACTGCTCGTTGATTGAAGCGCCTTACTTTTTTTCTCTCTCTATTCTTCTGCGCCACAGAAAGTGCAGCGGAAATGAAGTACGGCCGATTCGCCGGCAATCTGACTGACGGCAATCTAATGCCACCGAAAGGAATTTATAGCGCCGATGATGGGGACTGGAGGAAATAACATCGCAGGACAAAACTGCATTTGTAGGCTATCAGATAAGAAAAGAATTGCGCAATTATTCTGCCATAGGCTGATCCCGTGTAGCATCTCGCGGGAAAAAGTGCAAGCGAGCTGGCGTAATGAGGAGCGAGCGAATAAAAAATGAACGTAATAGGGCAGTGTTTTTTATCTATATATATATTTTTTTTAAAAAAAAAACAAGTTGTAATGTCTGTGCATTTTTTGCGCGTACGTAATTGCACGTGGTCGGGTTTCCGCGGTGAAATACCAGCTTGTTTTTCTTCCCATTAAGAATTGCTAGGAAATTGGAACGCGCCTGCTGGCGTATCCTTGCAACGTATAGCCTAATGGAGCCGATTTAAATTTAGGATATTTTCATGTTTGCGGCCTAGTTTTCAAATCGAATTGGCGGGCATCGTTTCGCGAATCTATATAGTTCTTTTCTTATTTCTGGTTTTCAAAGATGCTTTTACGCCGCTATAAAACGCAGCGCTCTGGCGATGGCGCTGGCATTAAAAATCAATAGCGTCGGTGATTTAACCCCACCAGGCTGACGAAGCTGCGAACTGCAATTTGAGCGTACTCTTCGAAGCAACCTGCGTCTTTTTGCGAGAGTTGTTTTCCTGCAAACAGTTTTGAGGCATCGGGATAACATCTGGCGAAATTAATGACTCGGGTTGAATTGGTCATGAAAAACCTAAAGATAATTCTAAACTTTGGAAATGGCTCGCTGCTTGGTGCGGCTGTAGCGCTTAATGCCATTCTCCGTAATGGACTGAAATTATTGCGTGCGTGCAGGCGTGTGTTTAATATTTAAGAGAGATGGGGAAATGAGCCTCCTTCGAGAAGAAACCCGAATTTTGCTAAGCAGTTATGTCTTAGGGGCGACCACCGATCTTCGATGCTCGATCGTGCGAGGAAACATTTTCTATTGTTATTAAGATTGCGTGATACTTCTTATTACCATTATCGAGGACTGCAACTTCGGTTATTGTGCTCCGCAAAAGTTTGCTGATACTGTATTAAGAGTAATCGGACAGAAACTTTAAGAATCGTATACATTGGCCGTCGGGAAATGTCATGCGCAAAAACGACACGCGAATATATAGTTAACTTTCACAAGCAGACGACGCGTGCTGGCTCCGCCTAGATCAGACATGTTGGGGTACTTCAGAATTTTATTGTGGCAAAAATATGATTGCTTTCACTACAGATAAATTGCACGTGCAGACGTATTCGTTCAATTTAATTTGCATTATTCCTTTATTGAATTATTTATCAAGAAATAAATGAGAAAATTCATAAAAGTTTTTATTTGTAGCGGTAAAACAACATCATGATCACTTTCGGATAAAGAATCTATTCATCAGGCCGCAGCATAAATCGAGCTACATTAGCCACGCCCACGAGCTTCGTGACGTCACGTACAAGTTATGGTTTGGTTTAAATAATTCACTCGGTCTTCAATGAGCATCGCAACTATAGTTTCTCGATGTTCATTGAAGAATAATTCCAAAATTTTTTTGCCCCCAATTTTTACGGGGATGTAACTGGTTCGCTCCATTCAGTGGCAATTGCATCTCAATAAATGTACATTTTTTAATTAATCTTAATTACCATTGTTTGTCACGTCTTGAAATTATTTGTCATTTATACAAGCTTGCAAGCTGGGCAGTGGGATGAAGGTTTGTTTCACGACATACATATACCTACAGTATATTGTCTATGCCGCCGTATGAGGTACAGATAGATGAAAAGGAGCGAATTATCATAAAGATACGAGTCAAACAAGGCTACTCTTTATCTTCCCACATGCATGTACAGGATGACGTATTTTATCGTTTGAGTAATAATTGTGTTTCCGCCTCCTCCTATTAACCTGGTTATGAGAGCAAACGTGTTCGGTAAATCATCGTATTGGTGTTAATTTCAACCAAAAGCTTCATACATCAACTATTTGTCACCCTATTAAAATATATGGAAAATATCAATTTGATCAACACTGAATGACGCTATTAATATCTGACAATGCAATTGGATTAAGACTTCGAAATAATCTTTTTAGCAAATGACCACTAAATCCATAGGCGATTGGAGAAGCTATCCCAATCTCTTGTCGCCATCGTGTTTTCCATGGCCTCCACACTGTCAACAATCTATGTCATGTCTTAGTACGAAAAACGTCTTTGTGTGCTCTGGAAAAGCTCTTAAACTTTCTATAGGTTTGGCGGATGCTCCCAGAGTGTCAAGTAGATGGCGTTCTTACAAGCCAGCTTAATGCAGCGCATTTATCAATTTACTCGATGCTTATAACAGCCTAAGGAGCTGGTCATAAAGCTCGCATGGGGTACCATTGCACTTGGAATAGACATAGTGACATTGTTGACTCGGTTAGGGTTCCTTTTACAAATTGGGATTTATGAATCTGAGCTTTTGATGCATGCAAAGAAATAGCTAGATTGCTTCTGAGATAGAATCCATTTGCATCGCTGGTCCTTTGACTATATATACAATAATGTGCTCTAGGCTTGTAGCCATTGAGTAATACAAAGAGCTCATTTCTGCACTGCTTATAATGTAGTTAAAGGTTTTTTCCTTAGCATCAATACGGGATAAAACGGTTCCTATGAAGACTGCGTTCCCAATTTGAATATTTATAAGATAGGATTTCATAGCCACCATCTTTGATTCAAAAGCATCAAAAAGTATGACTTGACATCCGATTTCAGAAACACATTGTTGTTTGCAGCATTATTGCAAAACAAGTTTCCGCGTTCCTTTGAGGAACGTGCCAAATTCATTCCCAACTGCACGCTTACGACGTTTTCGGCATATATTGTATATGTAGCGTCGCAACAGATAAGCAAAAAAAAGCTCACGTCGTTCTGTAAAGATTACATTCAACGGCGGCGCCACTTGTCTTCAACAAGGAGCTCGTACGTACGTAACCGTGGGGGAAAATAAAATGCATTTTATCAAGCATGTAATAAATCTTATCGCAACATTCGCAAATTTCCTGCATTCAACGGAAATATATTCCTCGCACCATCCTCTGAGATTTGTGCATTGCACGCTAGAAAAATAGCAATTGCTTTTGTCAAAATGAAAAATGCCTCGAAATAAGGTGAAGTCTCGTTTACGATGCAATTTCGTGATGTTCGGCTCGACCAGCGTGAAATAATGGGTTTTCAAGAATCGGGTGACACATTTCAATATAAATCTGGCCTAATTGGAAGACACTTCTATTTTTAGGGAGCTTTTCTAATCTCGAGCAACCTTATTGCCATAATTTATTCAGTGGTAAATTTTCGTCGCAATTTAAAAAAAAATGCTGAAATGTTGAGGTGAGATGCCGTCAAGCCTCGCTAATGCAATCTGTACATTAAGAAGACTCGTAAACAGCCACCTTAATTGCAGCAAATGTACATTTTAACGCGCTTAATATACGGTGTGGTGCAGAATGCACCACTCTCACCAACTCCTTTTACGTGTGATTTGCAAACTGGAATGCAGTATCTGCATCCGCCACAACTCGACTTGCCATCTAGCGGCTTATTTGATAAACAAAGCCAGCGGGGATTATCGCGCGTTTTCTGTGGCATCATTCAGTTTTGAAACTCGAGGAACTTTGATGCAAACTTTCGGATAACGAAAGTTATTCCAATGTACGAGACGTTTAGGGTATGGTGGTGCCAGTTGGAAATATCGTTTTGATCGTAATTTATGTTTGATATTCAATTCAGTTTAACTCGGTACCCTACTATCAGTAAATAAATACCATGTGGTAGGGGGATGTAATCCATCAACCCGAATTATTCGGTAGTTACCACCGCGTTAGTGTGGACCCCAACATCATTTCAAAATTGAATTTCGTGAAGCTTAAGGCTATCCTTTG
>JAQGBX010002421.1:0-20485 GCA_034698745.1 Megaphyllum sjaelandicum | reverse complement strand
GTGGGATTGTTGTCAGAAAAGTGCGATGGACGTATTTTTAGCAACTCCACAACAGAAATCAATATACGTATTATTACTAACACAAATAGAAAAACATCGATTCTAACAATAACTTCAACATCCTGATGTTATTCTCGTAATTCTGTAATTTCCTGTACGCTGACCTCAAATATGGGATTTTTTTCAAAAGTGGGGAAAAATGAAATCAATTTGATCGATATCGCCTCCTACATGATTTATGCACATTTTTCTTACAACACGTTTTCTGTATTCTTGACAAAGCATACATTTGGTGTTTTCCTTTGAATCTTGAAAAGGACGAATCTTTCGCCTCATTTAGTAAAAGTGATTTAAGGAATCATCATAATACGAGGAACACATTGTATATTCAGAACGTTTTGAGTTTATCACCAGTTAAAGTTATTATGGTTTTTAGAATGTCAATTTGTTTGAAAATATCCCAAGTATTTTTTTTCATAACATAATGCACGTATAGTGTCACTTAAAACAGTAGGTTTTCTGGATTCTTGACAAAGCGTGCATTTTGTGTTTTCCTTTGAATCTTGAAAAGGACGAATCTTTAGCCTCATTTAGTTCGGAATCATCATAATACGAGGAACACATTAGGTATATATATTCAGAATGTTTTGAGTTTATCACCAGTTATAGTTAATTGACAAACAATTAAATGTGCTCCGAATACAGGGAGTAGCTAAAGTTTTATCCAAAAACGATTAATAATATAACGTACATTGAATGCTTGTACATTGTATGTTTGAGAGAACATTTATTAGAACAACTCTCTAAAGTCGGGTAGGCCTACACACTATCGATCACCAAGCCAAAACCAAAAAACTCCAAACTTGAAACTTTTCTGGTTTGTGGCAACGAAAAAAAAATGGCGTAGCAAACTGCTTTCGCCAAACTGAAAACTAGAAAAACAAGTTTTTAAACTAAGTTTGGCGTTCCCGTCGAGTGGCGGTGAGAGGAAAGGGAAACAGCCAAACTTTTTAGCGGTGGCGCTGCTATCAACGCTTCGTCTGCACGATATCGATGGTACTGCAGACGACAGCACATCGTATCTACCGTGTTTTGAAGTGTGTATCCTCTGTCGTCTGCTGAGTTGTGTCAATATTGTTTGTTGCAGTGTGTACGCGCAGGTTTTGCAAAACTAGTCTAGATTATTTTTTGTGTAGTTCACGTTGAAAGTTAGGGGTTTGTGTTTTTTAGTCTTTGATTAGTGGCTATAGTGTAACAAATTATGAAATAACAGATTGCGTTCTTGCGATTAGTTATGGCTTTGTTTTTTAAATGGCTGAGTGCTATATACCCAATGTTGTCAGACAAATTACGACGCCAGTATTCCCCGTCGTATATATATTCAGTTATTTGAATTATTTTAATAAACACTGCCAACACCCTGTTCTTCGAGGGTTATAAAAACACAAGAAGGCTTTCAAGGAGTCGAGCGTTGTAAAATTGAGAGATTTATTTGATTTTAAAACAAAAAACCTTTTAATTTTTATAAAAGGGATGCTTCAAATGTTGCACATCGCTCAAATTTTCTCGTCCCATTTCCATTTTCTAAGCTTCTCACTTGGGAGATTGGAAAGAAGGAAAGACATGGACACGTTATAAACGCCTGATATTAATTTAATTTGAATTTAGGCCTGTTTGAGACGCTAATAATGCTTCAACACCTTAGCTCGTGGCCATGCACCCCCGACGAATTCGGCAACGTTTGTTGCGGCTTTCTCAAAACCGTGCTATATACAAATTAGAATATATAAATAAAACATTATTCCCCTCAGGGTTCGTACCGTATCATGGCGGGTGCTTGATGAATGTTTGCTTATCATAAAACTGTTCCATAGGGTGGAGATTTTTGCATTTTCAAATGGGGCAGAAAAAAAAACTTTACACGCTTACATTTTCGTTGGCATGATTATGCTAATTTTAGCTGGTTGCTTACATGAGCGTGAGTGTCTCGATGCGTGTTATCATCCTGTTCTTCGGGGGTAAACACAAGAAGGCTTTCAAGGAGTCGAGCGTTGCAAAATTGCGAGATTTATTTGATTTTAAAACAAAAAAAACAGAGCGAGGAGCAATTTGGTGGAGCATTTAGGAAATGAGGAGCTTCGTTGTGATAAATGCACGAAACGTTGCAAGAAGCAGAAAACGTTAACCTGGAACGAGATATTATGAAACGTTAAAACGGGCTGAATTATGCAACATATGGCTCGAACAGGAAACGCATGAGTGCCTTCGGAAGTCATGTCATCGACGACTTGATGCAAATTTTCACGACGAATGCAGTTTGCCTTTAGGACCAAATTGTGAAATATGGTGCTAGCAATTTTTTTGGAAGCTTAAGCTCCAACATATCCCCTCCTCCTAATTCAAAAATTATCATTTATATCTTTTTCTTACGTCTTGTGTATATTGCTCTGTGGTGATCCGCTTCCTTTAACCATCCCACAAATACTTATCAACCGTTTGTTGGAATTCCTTTGCTTGTTTGACGCAAATTTTCAACACTAAAGCGGTACTCAAACAGACGAACAAATTTTAGCGAAACTGCATGACGACCTTTATGAACGGCCCCTCAAAAGGGCCGCTTTAAAAGGGGTCAGTAGAATTGCTATGGCCGTTCATAAAGTACGTCGACATTCCGCTGACTGCAATGTCGACCTTTTAAATACGGCCATAGCACTTCTGATGACCTCATTTGAAAATGGAGCTCTGTGATTGGCGTGACCAACTGCAGAGTTCGTTGCATAAGTGAACTTGGAAAACGTGAGTCAGAACTATTTGTGGCAGTTTAAGCAGTTTCGTCTGTTTAATTGTCTGGATTGAGACATCTTTCAATTCATAAATTAGGTATGTACAGTGTAAATGGATGAGTTTAGTCAGAATTCTAAATGTAATTAAATGTCATTAGAAATAATAAGGTGGTTTTAACGTTTTTATCACTGGTAAATTGGAAATGAACAAAGTAACAGCAAACCATATCCCTGTAACAAGGCTTATTGCACGATTATGTGATGTTTTCACGTGTGTGTTTGTTTTTGTGACCAGCAATCACACCATCAGCTTGAAAATAACGTACGTTGCAGGCATTGAATATCTTTTCAGAGATACAGTAGATGTAACTCATATAAGGTCAATTTCAGGCAAATTAATATAAGGGTACGAGCACGTTAGCACTTCTTCTGTAAGAAATTTACTTCTGACCACTAGCGCCACCCAGCGGACAAACAATTGGTAATTGGCTTAGCATTGCCAATTGTTTGCCCGCTGGGTGGCGCTAGTGGTCAGAAGTAAGCTTCTTACTGAAGAAGTGCTAACGTGCTCCTACCCTAACTCGTTTTTGATGGGCCGTTCATAAATGTCGACATTGCAGTTTCGCTAAATTTAGATTGTATCTTTCAGTACCGCTACTGTATAAGCTGAATGTTTAAAAACATAATGAAAGACATGTCATTTCGACGAATTTAGAACGCAAATGGCAAGTTTTGGAACACTTTTTCAATTTAATTTTAAACGGATGCATTGTAACCCAATAGTATGAACATCGAATTCGACAAAAGCATCGCAGAACTCATTTATTCGTCACAAAAGCAGAAAATGTTTGAAAGTGCTATTTGCTTTTTAAAGGGTTATTGTGCGCTTAGATTTCAACAACTTGATCTCTTGATTTTATGGTCTTGCTTCATCGCGAGGTATCCTTTTACATGTACGTGCAATAGGTTATGGCTCATGCAAATTTCGAATGGCTTCAAAAAATATAAATTATACTGTAAACAATTGTATACGTACATGTACAGTATACATGTATGCCATCGGTTTGGCAATGATTCAATCAATATTAACTTTATAAAACAAGCTTCATAATTATTAGATCATCTTTGCCGCTCTGCACAGTTATATCTTGATGAGGTTTTCGCTTACAGCAATCAAAATACTTTTTTTGCTCCATGTTTTGATTCTCCAGTGGATCGTAATCCAATTCCTTTGCAGTGCAAGCAGTACCTTCGATCGTTTCCAGTATTTAGTTGCGATGGCTATTTCAGATGGTCATCTTTCGAGGCCAGCAAAAACGAAGGATCCTAATTCCCAGAAAACAGCAACAGGAAATGAGCCGGTTTACTTGGAAAATGATGAGGATGAAGACGTGAGATTAAATCTCCTGACTGCACGCCATTCTCAAAACTGTTTGTGTGGAAGTACCGTTGAAATGAGCAAGTCCTTACTCGAATAGGCTATTGTTCTTTTTTTGTGGGAGAAGTGATATGAAATTGGGATTTATGCACAAGCTATAATCGCGTAATGCACGTGAGTTGCTGCTTTTGTTTCTAAAATCTATATTGGCGTTCCTCCGAAGACGTGCTTCGATGATGGCCATGCGTAAAAGCTGTGCGTAAATCAATAAAGTTCTCACTGAATGCCATTGCACTAGTCAACCAGACGGATTTCAAGGAAGCAATTTAAATAGTTTGCATTTTTTTTCACGATATGATGCCGTAACTCAACGCGCTCTCTTGCGCGTTTATGGCGATTGAATAGGGCAAGAAGAACATCCGGAACTAGGCATGGAGATGGTTAACACGTTGACAAACTGCGCTCAGAATGGCTAATCCCGTTAACGGGCATTCCTGGGAAAATGGTGTTTCCGTGCACTGGTCCAGACAAATGATGTCTTGCTCTAGCGAAACTCTGCAGCATGCCATTATTCATTCAGTCCACGGTTTTAGCTTTTGCAACGGTGATTGGCTCTGCGGAAAATAAAACTGTCGCATTGCATATACATTTGATATACTATATTGGAAAAAAAACATGACATGCATTGTAATTTCATTCCTTATCTTGTTCAAGGTTTGTCAAATTTGTCTTAGATTTTGACAATTTTTATCCAGGATTTGACGATTTTATTTCTCAGATGTTGATAATTTTATACCTCAGATGGTGACAATTTTCACATCTTCGAAAGATGTTTTGAGAACATTGTCGAAAGTTCTTCCACATGTGCGTCTTTCTTGTACTTTGGCTACATTTCGATCGCTTTTTAAATACGCTGCAAAGTCACCTCATGAAGAAATGTCCATAAACAAAAATAGCTATTCAGTTAGTATTGCGATATTTCTACAGCGTGGGATGAAGCGTAAATCAACACCAGAACTGCAGACTAAAATTTAAAATACAGAATAAAAAAAGTGCAGAATAAAGTACAGAATCATCATGTCCAAGGGTTAAAGCAAGACGTAACGTGACTTTGTTATCTGGTCACTTTTTTAGGTACATTGGCAATGTAAAAATTGCACAAAAGCCAAAACACACTGGTCACTGTACACAATAGACAGGTGGTCACTGGGCACTATACAGAGAATTTTTATAAAGGAAATGTACACTAGAAAAAACAATGCTCTAAAAAGTGGTCAACATAAACAGGTAGTCACCATTCAAAGGTGTCACTTTTTCAGGTTTTACTGTATTTACCAATAACGATTAGGTTATAACTGCATGTGAAGAGTTGGGAAAGTTAAACTTGAAAACAGCAGATTTTATGTACTGTATACTGTACATGTAATGTCATAAGTTACTAAACGAAACTTTGATGGTTGGAATTTTCTGTCAACTTTCTTTTCAGAAATGTAATGCCAATTTATCTCTCGAAAAACTATTCGAAATATAGCATCAATTTATGGAAAAGCATGGGAGTAAATGTCCCGTGCAATGCCTCTTTCGAGCATACATACCTACATGTAAGAAATTGCTTTTTATGCAAGGTTTTTATCAGTTAAATGTTTCTAGATAGCTTTTCCAGCGCATGGTTGAAGTTAAGAACACACACTGTCAGCATAAGATGAAGTTTTGAAGTTTCATTTATCAAGCCGTATTCAGGTAAATGTGTTAGAACGTTTTTTCAAGCAGAAATCCTACTTCAGTATACGTTACGCATAAGCAGATAAGGGTGAGAATTTATTGAATTACTTAAAAGCGTTCTCTTTCAGCCCGTAATTTGATTACGAAGGAAAGCTCATTGAGTATGCCAACTATATTTAATGGAATAATGCATACACTGAAAAGTGTACACGCATGTAAATGTTGTTCGGAAGCAAATTTACGCTATTATAATGCTTAAAATTGTGTGATAAACACCTCTTTCTCACGTTCCAGTTTTCTCAACAACCTTCGCCTTAAATTCCTAAACAGACTAGGTAATTTTTGTGATGTGAAAACATGATGAGAAATATCTATTTTCAAGAAGTGCTACCATGTGCTTTTGTATGGACGTTTTAAGCCACATACAGTATGACACACTTTATAAATGAGAGCACTAAACGAACTAACAATTCACATATACGCACGTTATTTATTATACCTTTTCTGATCCCTCTTAAACTTATTACAAAGATAGCCACATTTACATATATTTGGACATTATGATGATTTATTTCATTCGCAGAAACTCAGCTCTGATGACGGTTTTACAAGTAATAATTTACAGTATATGAAAGAATGAGGTAGTACATGTACATAAGGCCAATGTAGAACCAGGAGGTGTTACAGTCGGAATAGAAGATAATAATAAATTAGTTTGTATCTTGTAATTTTTTTTGGCGGAAGTTGGATAATTATTCTAGTTAGGCTTGTTTTAGCTTTTTCCATATTGTAAGGCTGCTCTATATATAAGCCACATAGTGGTTTCGCTTGGGTTAGCCAGGTATGTTTCTAAAAATTCATTATAATTTTCTTTTTTAGGAAGTTTATGATTTGTTGCAAGTTTTTTTAATTTCTGGGCGAGTGCATTGGAATAGTAATAGAGGCCAGGTTTGTATATGTTCAGTGCATAGTTTGCAAGAAGCTGAGCGATCTGGTTTGAATGTACCGTTTTTAAAGTAAATGTGATGTGGGTTCATCCTAATTTGGAAGTTAGTTTTTTTCAAACGAAAAGGTACCTTTAACGTGAAATATGGCTGTAATTCAAACGGATGGCTGTTAACTTGTAACAATGGTTCTTATCATCCCATGAAGCTGTTATTGGTATCAGACTTTGTTTTCTATGAGAAAAGTGACTTTATGAAACTTAAGAAACTAAAAATTTGTTCTTCTCCAACAAGTATTCTACGTGGGCACTGAAAACGAAAGATTGGTCGGGTTTCGATGGAGTCTTGCAATTCTTAAGAAAATTTAGAAAAGCAACAAATCAAAGCCAACGACATGTTCAGTATAAGAACTATCTTTGGATGCATGTAATTGAATTAGAAGTGAGGCAAGAAATGCAGTACTTATTTTTGCAAATGTATATGGGAAAACCATTCAGTTTAGCTTAAAATCAAAACAAAAAGTTTTATAGCCATCATTTAGGCAGAGGAAAGTATGTAGGAGACTAATAAAGAAGAAATAGATGTGTGGAATTAAAACTGACAGAGCCACCTAGCAGCTACAAATAAGTACTAACCCCTTAAAGGTAGGCAATCATGCATGGCTCACTTGCTGTAAGTGATTGCCTAGTACAAGGGGGCAACGTGTTAAAATTTCTAACTTAAAAACATGGTAAAATAATGGTTTGGGACAATATTCAAATTTTGACTTGAACTTAATTCCAACCAAATCATGTTCAACTCACAAACTCCCAAGTTCCCAACAAGTTTTCTGGAAAAACATTACATGCAGTTTTCCTGATTGCAAAATGCTGCTAGCTCCAAGCGTGTTCACCCTTATCTGGGGCGCGATGTACTTGACTATTTATCAAATTTTGGTGCTATTAAATCAGCAACGTCGGGATTGAGCAGCCCACGCACGATGCTGCCAATATCTTAGTCGACATGTCAACGCATTAATCACCGAAAATTATTCAATCTTAGCTGTTGGTAATTGAGCGCATTTGCATGTTACGAGAGCATCATTCACGTTTCGCAAATTGTATTTCGGGGTGTGCTCTCCTATAGACACCCGAACGAGCACCCAACAAGTCTTAATTGGCCGTTAATTTTGGGGGAAATTATCTTCTAGCTCCACTATTCCGTTTATAGAAAGCACGCGTGGCATTTTAATCCCGTTTATTATTCCGAAATAACGAGATGGAGAATTCCCCGTGGGAACCCACACTGCTGCCTTAATGACTGCTTCGGGCCAATCTGCATCTGAGCTAATACTCGAAAATTGGCCGCGAACCATTCACATGCTAATTCGACGGCTTCCTTGCCAGTTTAATTCAATCCAAACATGGTTTTGGGGAAATTCCCCCTCCCAACCAAAAAAAAGCGTTTTCGTTCGTTATGCGAGTTAGCAATAAGCTTTATTGCATCTCGAAAAGACAGCATGGCTTCGTCTCGAGTTTTATTACTATTATCTGCATAATTACTTTTGGTGGCGGATTTGTTCGTAAATGTAGACTAATCAGTGCATATCTGCTTATTAAATGATTACGGGAGAGCACGTGCAATTACTCGTTTATATTTCGGGATTAACGAGGAACCACTCATGCTCATCCATTTGAAAAAAAATGGTTGCAAAAACGGATTACAAACTAATGATGTGTTGTTGATTATGATCATATAGCATTCAGTTTAATAAACTCACCACGTTGTGAAAATCTTGTTCCAGTGCATTTAATGGCGACTCGAAATATTAGACAAGTGAAAACTTACAACAGTCAAACTGACTGATTAAAAGTAGAAGTAAGGGCCATTCAAAAATGACGCCCTCATGTAGGGAAAATGGGGGATAGGTTGAGTCATGGACTCAATGTGGACAGGGGAAGGGAGGGGGTATGACCAACTCGGACGTCCACTTGAAACAAAAATGCCAAATAAAATCAGTACCCAAAGTAAAAGGGAATTTGAGGGTACCCCTTCCCTCCTTGAAAATTTGGAAAAGCCAGAGAACTTAAAAACTCAAGGTCCATTTGCTAACTTTCAAATTTTCCCAGTACAAATTTGCAAAAGTTTTATTTTTCTCGAGCATAAACTTGCAAAATTTCAACCTTTTCCGAGGACATCTCTAGAAGTTTTTCTATGTTTTCCCGAGGGAAAATTTGCAAACTTTTTCACGTTTTTTGAAAGTACAGATCTTCAACGTTTTCGAGTTCAAATTCGTACAATTTTCAACAGATCATGAGAACAAATTGGAAAATTCTCCACCTTTCAGAGTAGAAACTTTACGTTTTTCGAGTACAAAGTTGCGAAACTTTCGAAATTTTCGGATCATAATTTTTTTATGTTTCGAACGTCCGAATGGGGGGGAGTTGGGGGGGGGGGAAGTCCTGATTGACCCGACACAATGCGGGATAGGGGGTAGGGGAAGTCCAATTTTGGGCAAATTTTGCGGACGTCCTTTTTTAAATGACCCCGTATAGGAGGAGTGTGCAAAGGAAAAGGCAGAAGAAATTGGCATGTGAACACAGAAACAATGGCAGCCAACAAAATGTGTTTTAAACAACAGTTTGAGTGCATGTAATTTACGGATATCAGTTTACTACAACATTGTCACCAGTTTTCAGTTTACGATCTCTTTCCAACCAGGCAATATTCATGCGGTGAAATTGTGCAGAATGATTGCATGGTTACTTGACAATTTTCTTTAATCGTATCAAAGTTTAATCGTTTTTTGAACGTGAACATTGCCTCTAAAGTTGGAATAAACGGTAATTTGAGAAACACCTTGATCCCAGATTTGCGTGTAGTTTGAAGATGAGAAATACGAACTAAGTCCTTTTCCGAACTGTGCGCTTAAAAATGTAAAATTCAAAGGCAGGCCTCAACTTGATGTCCATATTTAGTTGGAGCAAGTGTTTCAATTGAGTTGCGTTAAAACTGAGCTTTACACAAGTATGAAAAATGTGCGCCAGCTCATTAAAAGTTCGCATTTTAATAACCTGCTCAAATTTACTGACTGAATATGAAAGCAGATAATGCTGCTTCAATGATGTGCTTCCAATTTATTTGCCGAGTTAGGCATCTCGCCAAACATTTTTTTTTCAAATTTTCGATTGATTTTATCCATCTGTTCAACTTCGTGCGCCATAATTTAAAGGTCGAAAGTGAAACACCCACCTTGGGTTGATGCCACGAAATCCAAACGATCTGAAAACTAGGCAACTTGTGCGAAACTTGTAGAAAACGCATATTTCCACGGAATTAAACAAGTGCTTCAATTCAGAGAGGTATAATCTTTTTATGGGTTTATATCCCACACAAATGGGCCTCATTAAACTCATTTCAACATTACTGCTTCGTGACCCTAATTTTGATTGTTTCGAGGATATCTGTTCTGCGCCTCTTGACGAATTGACGGCAGTTGCTCTTCAGGTATTGATCCCCAGACCCACAAAATTACAATTTCAAATTACAACTTGAGCGAGGGTTTTGAGTTTGATAGCTCCGTATCATTATCCTATATTGAAATTGCACATGTGTCGAACCAAAGAAAAAACCACTCAATTCATAATCCCTCTGGACGGATTACCTAACGGAGCCTTTGACCTGGCCGCGTTTTTTGATATTTCCAGAATATTAAAGTGCCTATTGAATTGCCCCCCAGATCACCTAGATCTTGAGCCTTTTTACGCCAAAAAAAAATTGGAGCATTGGCCCTGCGGTAACGTTCAATCTTGAAAAAAAAGTGTTCCCAAATGCCAGAAGCTGCGCTTAAAATGCGTGGAAATCCATTTCCAGTTTTGATATTCGCAACGTTGTTAGATCGTGGCATCACGTTTTCCAGAAAGGGCAATAAAAACGCACCGCTTTTTATAAGGGCAATTTTGTCAGATTGCAATATTCCACGTCGATACGTTGCAAAATAATACGCGGAGGAATTTGTTTTGATTCGAGTCGTAAAAATGGCACTGCGTTAAAGTCTTTATTCATGTACTCTGAGGATTTTTTGGAGACGAGAGCAACCGATTTGGCATTGCGTGTAGGATAAAAACAATTGCTGAAATGAGAGAGTGTGTTGTCATTTTCGTAAGTAGTTTGGAACAAAGTGCGAAGCGGTGTTCAGCGGTTTTTCTAACGCCAAAAAGGCCCGTGACGTCAGCCACTAAATGTACTGGGGAACAAACAAACCAGTTACGAGTGCACGTGACTGTCTAAAGTGTGACCATCGTGCTGACATCCGCATTGCCTCTAAAGCCAGTCGATAAAAATGGCGAAAATTGCCTGGAGATAGCGTGCCCTACAGACCTAGTTCTGTTGCACGCACGCCATGAGTGTTTGGTTATCTTCTTGATGGTCTGGGTTGTTAGGTTCTTTTTTAGATTTGTTGGCTTCTTTGGACGGACATACTACAGTAAAACCTGTTAAGAGTGACCACCAAAAAAAATGCTATGTTCTTCACTGTACACAGGTGGTCACTATGCAAATAATGTCTGAATTAAATTAAAATAATGAACATGTACACTGCACTTATACGTGTAGATTGCAATACACGTAGTAAAGCACCACAAAACCAATAAGTACAGAATCATCATGTGCAAGGGTTAAAGCATGATGTAACGTGACTCATCTGTTATCTGGTCACTTTTTAAGGTACATTGGCAATGTAAAAATTGCAAAAAAGGCAACACACACTGGTCACTGTACACAATAGACAGGTGATCACTGTTCACTATACAGAGAATTTTTATGAAGGAAATGTACACCAGAAAAAACAATTCACTAAAAAGTGGTCAACATAAACAGGTGGTCACCATTCAAAAGTAGTCGCTTTTCCTGGTTTTACTGTACTTGCAGTGCAGACCAATTCAAACCAAAACAATAAAACGATTCACGTGAACTTTTTGGTCTTCCATATCACAGCCACACTCTAAAAAAATTGGAGGTTCATTCAAGGTTCTTCGGAAAAACTTCGTCCTTTTTTTCCAATAAGATGCTTCCAAGCATCAACTAAAAATGGTGACTAAATCAGCATTATTGACCTACAAGCAAGGTTCCATGGTTCTATTGGTTCTTGGATGTACCTCTTAAAAAATGTCACACCACGTGAAAGCTGCATTCCAAAACCAGAAAAGTTCAGCATTTCACGCAGTTTTTTTTATGATTAACTGTGAGATTATTTCAGTTCACAAGCAAGGTTCCATAGTTCTAAAGGCAATTGGAGGATCCTCTTCAGAAATGTCGCAAAACGTGAAAGCTGCTTTCCAAAACCAGAAGCGTTGAGTGTTGCACGCAGTTTCTTTTCATGATTAACTGTTGGATTATTTCAGTTCAATCCATTGCAATGTTTTCGTTGTGTAAAACGAATTGCTAATTCGTTAAATAAATGCTATCGTCCTGAAAATGTATATTTCTGTTTAGATGCACAACTGCTATGGTGTACAATAAATAACTGAATTGTTTGGCACAGTAATTTGAACGTTTTAGGTTTGGTCAGGTTAGAATATATGGTCAGGTTAGATTAGATCAAATTATTGTGCCCAATAATTCAATTTTTACTCTTATGTCATTGCAGTTGTACTTCTAAATAGCACTAGATTTTCAGGACGAAAACACACAGTTCAGCGTTAATCTTCAACTTCGAAGCGTTTTGAGTCACGACATGCTTTAAGCGTGTCCATTCACGCGTCCACTAGAGTATTTCTGGTAAAGGGGCAGTTGTTGGATCAATATTGAAGAAGGAGTCAATATTTCTATACAGTGCTTCTGTACCATCGAGTTTGGAAGCATTTTTGTAAAAGCTTGTCATTCAAATGTGAAAGTCATGCTTCGGGTCTTGGTAAGAAACGCAATGGAGAGAATCGTAGTTGTCAGGGCAGTCAGGAAAATGTGTCGGATTTCAGCCTTACGATGAACCGTAGAAAAAACTTGGCAACTTGATCAATAAATTGAGCAACTCTTGTTTACGCGGAAACGAGTATTTGCTTTTCTTCCGTTCTGTTATCCAGAGCAAACACTTTTACTCCACCATACATTTAATCATTTTCAACTTTTTGTCACTTTGGCTGACAAGTTTTGTGACATAAGATTTAAGAGGATGAAATGGAATGTTTTCGATAACTTTGTTCTATAGATTTACGACGAGAAATAAATAAGAAATCCGATTTTCGAGCTTTTTAATTTCTGAAACCCTAAATTTATGGAAACTAAATTTTTTAATTGTAAATTGCAACGTACGCAACAGGAAAAATTGCTACCATAAACTGGGGTGAGTTTGTCTAACGTGGGGTGAGTTTACCCTGCATTTTTTTAAAACATATGTATATGTATTCTGGGGATATTGAATTATTAAAAATTGAAAAAGAATGTAATAAACTGCTCTTTGGACAGTAAATAATCAGTAAAATATATCAGTACATTTTTCTATTTAAAATTTCGGTGAGTTTCACGAGTTCGATTAAAAAAGATGTGATGAAAAATTATAGACAAAGTCACTCCCGTTTATGGTAATGTTTAATCAATTTAAAATTAACGCTTGGTAAATATAAAAATTTGAAATTCACCATTGCTGACCAGATTTACATTTTGGGAGTAATATGGGGTACATGAATCTGAGAATCGTAGCTCTTATCATTTTTATATAAATAAGAAAATGCCTTATTAGATACTATCACTTACCCATGAATATATTTTTTATCCGAAAGTAGATATTTTGATGCTGTTTTGCTTCTACAAATCAAAAATCGTATGAATTTTCAAGTTTATTTCTAAATAAATAATTAAATAAAGGAATAATGCAAAATGATATGGAACGAATGTGCCTGCAAGTTTGCACGTGCAATTTATCTATAGCAAAGGCAATCATATTTTTACTACAGTAAAATTATAAAGTACCCCGACATCCAAATTAAACGAGAACACGACCAGGTACCCCAACATGTCTGATCTAGGCGGAGCCAGCACGCGTCGTCTGCTTGTGAAAGTTATCTATTGCAAGTGTATTTTTCTCACCAAACGCAAAACGCATGAATGAGGGGCCAAATATTCATTGACAATGAACGGGAATCATCGGGGCTTGTTCACTATTTGGCACATTTGTGCATAACGTATTCTAGAAACGGCAATGCCCTTCGAATCGAAATTCAAGTAACGTTTAAATCTTATTGTTACTCTATGCTCGTGCCAACGAAAATAACTCGAGCGTTGTGGGACGTTATTCTCAACAAAAGCATTATTACATCTGATCTCTCACGAGGTTTTTTGTGACGTGACCAAACTTCTGACAAAGTTCGTTCCTCGTTCGTTTTATGCGTAAGTGACCGACGAAACCAATATCATTTTGCATCAACTCGTATTTTAGATTGTATACATTTATTTATTTATTTATTTTATGTTTTGCTCCCAAGAGTAACAGCTGGGTGGTGTTTAACCCGGAAATGAAATTTTATGGACGAATCATCTGTTGGCCTTACAAACAATGCCAAATGGCGTAGAAACTGTACGAGCGTAGGTTGTACAAGCAAACAAGGAAACGATTTAGCAGCTTGGGTTTTACTCAAGTTCAGTAATCATACTCTTGATTTGTGAGCTTCTACTTGTTCACTCAAACAAACTGGTAGCACAACAGTTTGCACGCAAACTTGCATTCCTCTGATTATGAAGACTATACATGGTTAGGATAACAGCAAAGAATTACAAACATTTATATGCTTGACTTTCACAAGTAGGAATAATGAAAACATCAAAATTTGAAGATTTGCTCAATTCGTTCACTAAGTTGTAATTTCGATTAAGAAATTGGATAATCCAATTTATGTAATTTCGAACGTGATTAAGAGTATTGTCGACAGAAATGCCTAAAGGGCGTCACATACGAGGCAATTTTATATCCCGAAAATTTTTTCCAGGTATATCGTTGCTTGATATTTCCCCGTGCATTTTGGGAAAAATTTCCTTTACAAATATACCATATCTAGTAAGAAAAGAAAATGATCCTATTCTGAACAACTTATTTCTGGAAAAAAACTAACCTCATAGGTTTATAACTCATGCACAAAAGATTCTTTTTGTTAAATAACCAATCAGGAAAGACCTACCGTAAAACCTGGAAAAGTGACCACCTTTGAATGGTGATCACCTGTTTATGTTGACCACTTTTTAGTGTTTTGGTTTTTCTAGTGTACATTTCCTTTATAAGAATTCTCTGTATAGTGGCCACCTGTCTATTGTGTACAGTTATTTGTGTGTGTTGTCTTTTTTGGAATTTCTACATTGTCAAAGCACCTTACAAAGTGACCAGATAACAGATGAGTCACCTTACATCTTGCTTTAACCCTAGTGGCTCTTAAATAATTCAACCAATCATGTTATTTAGATCGAAAAACTCACTGAAAACATGATCATGAGAAGCAAAAAGCATTTAAAACAAGGAAAACGTGGTAATAGTTTCTTTAAAAAAAATGCGTAATACGGCAATAAATATACTGTAGCCTATGTAATGCAGATTCTGTATTTTTTAAGTTTTTTTATTAAATGTATTACAGAATTCATTTATAAGTACTGTGTAGGCTACATGTTAATTATAATAATAATAATAATAAAGTTTATTCAATTCAATATTGAAAAGGAATGGACAGGTTTACACAGGGAAACACATCCAACCGAGGTTAATAAGTCAAATTCACATAGTCCTTAAGTACTAGCTTAGAAAGATGCGACTCAAATTTGAATTTAATTCAAATACTGTTGATAGTTGTTGAATTTAATTCATTATTTGAATTTAATTCAGGCATTCTTTGTATAGTGACCACCTGTGTACAGTGACCAACTTATCATTTTTTTGGTGGTCACTCTTAACAGATTTTACAGTACATGTACGTCATGGGAGAAGCAGTGCTGTGAAGTTAGTTTACCCACATTTCCCTAGCTTTGAAACTATGCTATCATGATTATGTAGTGATATATTCTGAAAGTATCGCTCGCTCCATGTGTGCAGCAAAAGGAAATTGTTTCAGGTGAAATAACTTTCCCGCAATTCTTCGTAATTTATTTCCGGCTATAACTTCCCTCGTATGTGACGACCTTTAAACTTTATTCAAATATTGTCAATAGTTGGCGTGCGTGTTTTTGTGCCTCAGAAATTTCCATCGGCAAGATCTACTTTATTCGCAGAAGTCTGGGAGTGAGCGAATGAATCGATTAACCATTATTTGAAGTAGATCCTTTAGAGTTGTGGGAGTACAAAGTGCTCGCTTTTGCGAAAGTTAATTTACAGAACTAAAAATAGAAGCTCGCAAATTGGTATCCCTAACTCGTAACCGGAAGGGTCTACAAAGCTCGCAAGTTTGCAAAAAGAATATGATGGCCGCAAAGATGAGTATTTACTCACACGATATTACCAAATAGTGATAAAAACTGGCCACAGGTCACTGTCCAATAGACCAGCAATTTGATCCTGTCACCGCACCGAAATATCTCATCCAATTATCGATTCGAAGCGAGATTGCTTCCTTCCTCCAGATGACGTTCTCGAGCTGTCCAGGAAGCAATTACCAATCCACGTCGAGATATTGATCCGAACGAGAAATCCCTGGAAAACTTTATATTTTTTAAAGTTGAATTTTCCATAGTAGCCTATAAAAATAGGCAACTCGGAGCAAAGGCTTTTAGATTAGACCAGAATCGAATTTCATAGGGTCACTATCGCCTCATAGTTCTGTAAGCCTAAGAAGGATTTTTTTTTACTTTTTTTTCTTTCGCCAACTATGTTCGTATTCGTCGATGCGTGAAATTGTGGGTGGGAAACGTTGAAGATATATTGTAGGAAAACACATGGCACTTAAAAATCGAAAAATCTCACTTGATCGCCACTCTTTTTGCGGTCATTTTCAAAGGTTTGTCGAAGTTGTAGAACAACGTTATCAAGTTGGGCCATTCGAATTCTGAAATTTCTACTTGGATGTTC
This sequence comes from Megaphyllum sjaelandicum, assembly GCA_034698745.1. Lineage (NCBI taxonomy): Eukaryota > Metazoa > Arthropoda > Diplopoda > Julida > Julidae > Megaphyllum > Megaphyllum sjaelandicum. The sequence goes on along the minus strand of JAQGBX010002421.1, from coordinate 3,643 downwards.
CAAAACGACATGTACATTACACCTCCACGAGCTGGACTATTGTGAGGCGATCATGAACCTAGATTGGAAACATCTTAAAATTGGCACTTAAAATAAGACTTAAGTGGCATCATCTATTTTTTGTTAAAATTAAAACAAAACTATTATAACACCAACGTTGCAAGAATTGTAGATAGTCTTGTTTCGTGGACCTATTTTTTTAATCAAAACATGACTAACACAAAAGTTGCATCTCTCTTAAAGTTGCAAAAGTTGTAGATAGACGCGTTTTAAATCAAGATGTTTACGTATTGTTTCGTGAACATCTTGATTTTAAAGTCGGGTACATATAGCCAACAAACCAAAACTAAAAACCACAATTCACAACTTAATTTGCAAATTTATTTCTGAATTCTCGAAACAGTTTTGCCAGCGTGGAATCAACATCTGGAATCAAGGTTACCGTCCAGTCTATTAATTCTCAAGAGTTTCTTAAGTCTCTTAATTCTGTTATTGTTAGTTTCCATAAATTAATATTCGGAAATAATTAATATTCGATATTTGGCATTATTTTTTCGCCTTTTCTTCAGACGGTGTTATCAAATCCTGGTGCTTTTGGAATCAAAGCACTGTTAAATTGTACCTATTTTGTCATCGAATTTTAGAAACTTAATTGGTTGGTTAGTTTGTGGATTTTTAACGTTGGCCTATTTCATAAACTTAATTACTGTTTGTTTTTATAGTTTGGCAACTGTTAGGCACCATGAAACATCAGATTTTACATCTTTTTGGAAAGCTTGTATTCTAGGTGACAGTGTTCTTTCTCTTCGTAGATGGATTAACCGGAAAGTAGAAGTAATGACGTCATATGTAATATCCCTCAACATTGATTAATTCTATACCGTGATTTGTGATTCCACACTATACACAATGTTTCCGTAACCAATTGAATTCCCAACTGGGATACTTTGCCCAAATCTCTCGTCATCTGTCACGTTTTTTCACGGACGAGTCCTGTATCAAACTTAATATTGGCTACGAAATTCGTGCGGAGAAATTGATAGTAACTTAAGTAGTATTTTCCATCGATCTTCATATTTGGAGTGCTCGGGCGAGCACGTTTGCGTTTTTTAATACCAATGCCATCGCCATGACAACAAATGAGATTTAATTTTATTGTTTCGATGATAAACGCCGCCATTTGGCAAGGGTTTCAGAATGGCAATATTTCAGTCTCTGCCAGAAGAACGTTGAGGAATTTGAAGCAAACTTTAGTCAAGTGTAACAACCACGGAGACCCATTTACTTCGCGAAATTTATTAAGATATATAAACGCAGTTAATAACAAAACGCGGTTGATTGTATTTTCTTGTGTTCAGTGTGAGGATGCAGTGAATGTTATTTTTACTTTATTTTTTATGGACAAAAGATGTTATTCCGGAAAATGTTTTCGAAAATGTGCTCGCGGGTGATGAAGACTTTCATTAAGGAACTAAAAATTAGCACGATCAGAAGAAATTCCAATGTATCGGTTTTTGTAATAATTAATAAAACTAATGAATTTTATAAAAAAAAAAGCTCACGAAGTGTACATCATGGACTCTCGATTAGGCCTATCTTGTGTCTATTAAATTTTCATCCAGTAATGGTGGGAGTAAGGTACATTGGCAATGTAAAAATTGCAAAAAAAACACACACTGGTCACTGTATACAATAGACAGGTGGTCACTGGTCTTTTTACAGATAATTTTTATTAAGGAAAACTACACTAGAAAAACAATACACTAAAAAGTGATCAACATAAACAGGTGGTCACCCATAACATATTTAAAAAAGAAATACATTATTTCTAAAAACCATTACAATTTCCGAAATCCAAAAATAAAAAAAAAATGCTCACTATGACTGAGAAAAGATGCAACATTGTCGTTAAACAGTATGATTTCTCAACACCATACATTTTTTTTTCTAAAAAAAAGCTTTCCAATTTCTTTGAAATAACAAAATTGCTTAAATTGCCATTGCATAAAAGCGAAAGCGAGCTGCACTATACTAATTTTTAATCACAAAACGTTGAGTTCTCCTCTCATTTTGCGGATTATTCAAAGTTTGGAAACTGCACTAATAGCTATTAGTGACAATTTCAGCAATTTATGATCATTTTCAATTTTTTTAGAAAACATTTATTCGTTACTCTAAAAGTTGCATTCGTCAAAACGTTATACCTTACTATACTCTGAAATAATCGAATATAAATTTTGCGGAGATAAGCCAACTTTCTCGCTTTAGAATGGCAGTTTCGTGAAAATAAAAATTTGAAAAATTGGTCAACGATTTATAAAGGTCATCATCAGGCCTTAGAAAAGTTAGAATCATAATGTTTCCAAACTTTCAGATATCTGTTTCTCGGAGATTCGCTGGCTGTGGTTACACGTTTCGATGGATATTCGGAGTATCCCGCACGTCCCTCAGGATTAAGGATTTATTGTCAACACGCTGGATTTGTCAGTTTCCCAATTCGCGAATTTAAGGCTTAAGTTCATATTTCAATTTTCAAAAAAAAATAGACAGTAAAATCATGAAGCATGCACGATGTTTACCAGGAGAAAACTGAAAATGATGCTTGTGCTGGAAACCACATTAGTGTGCAGCTCCGCACTCAGCGCCTGTCAATACAATTTATGCAAATAAGGCAACGTGACGACACCTTCAATTACCCCACTACTTCTTGCAGGGAAAAAAAAAATACATCCAGAAAAGCGGATTATGGCCGATGACATTATTAGCGGGTCGTGCGCTATGACAGACTTTCAATAAATCGTGTCACGTAGAATGCAAGGAAGTCATTCAATCCAAATCGTGACACTATTGGTTCTCGAGACATCGAAACCGATGAATGTCTCGATCAGTTGCGACAAATGTGTGGATTTATGATACCTATCTTTGAAGGGTTGAAATCTAAAAATAACATTAAATAACCACAATAATTGGAGATAGCGTTGGAATTAATGTAGAATCCGATTATCCGGTCGCGGATTAACCGGGGGATGCTGAGCCAAAACAGTGAAGAAGAAAATATATTTACAATGCATATATATATATATATTGTATATACATTTTATATTTTTTTTACTGATGACACAAAGTGCGAGGGTTTTCCAATGAAACAATCTACTTTATAATAATAACATGAAAATGGGATCCAAAAAATATGAAAATTTGTTCCTAAGAAAGATAAGGTTGGTTTTATTTGCCACAAAAAAGGGAATTTATTTAACTTTTTTACTAACGAAAGAATTTTTAAAAAAAAACAGTGATAGTTTGTCCAAAATACTAGAGAGAATGTGTAATCGCATCGAGGTTCAAGCCTCGCTAGCGGATTTGCGGTGTCGGTTGTTTGGTTAGTATCTAGTACTAATTTTTTTTAATTTTGTTGCTCCTGCCTGGAGGAGACTTAGGGTTACTTTGTGGAAGGTTTTTACGATTCTGAAGAGGTACCATAAGTTGGCTTTATTTATTGATTGGAGGTATTTTTCTTGGAGCTGGTCATCGTTTGTTAAGACTTTCATGTTTTTGGGTTTGGTTTGGTGTATTGCTTTCATTTTTACCTGAGTACAGTGGAATAGGATGTGGGTCCAGGATGTTTCAGTCTCTCTGCATAGGG
>JAQGBX010002420.1:0-20490 GCA_034698745.1 Megaphyllum sjaelandicum | reverse complement strand
CATATGCGAATAAAGAGTTGAACATGAAGCTGACGAGTCATGGACTGTGGGATAACGTAACAGTATGTCTAAGTTTTTATTTTCAAAAGTAGCCTGAAATGCACTTTCTCCATTCAAATGGTGTTAATAAAACTATTTCACAATTGTTTCTCTGCAGAATAAATCTTTACCTGCTACAAATGAAAGAGAAGTTTTTGCCAACCTCAATTTAACTTATCTAGAACCATGGGAACGGAATGCATGATGTTGTTTTTTTTTATTCTTAATTATTTTCACAAAGTGTAATTTTTCATGGTATAATTTTGCAAATGAAATTTTATAACTGTTACAAATTTGTAAATATCCATTTGTGAATTAAAAATTTCACATTGCATAGAAGTGTTATATCATTTTTATAGAATTTTTATTATACGATACCATATTAAGTGAACATACTGTATGTATCAGAAGACAATTCGAAATAGGAGTGCTATAAATTGAAAGTTATCTACATGTATCTTTACTACATGTATGGTTTATTATCTGAATCTTGACAAAGACATATTTCACATAAATGAATTTCAATAATGAAAGTTGATAATTGTATACATTTCAAAAGAAAAATAATGATTAAGGTGCGGCCACATCGAAGCAAACAGTAAACAAAAACCACAAACCTACAGAGCCCCATAGCGGAAGATAGTTATTTTTTGTTGTTGTGCGTAATGATGCAAAATGCGTAATTTCACACATAGTACCCATTATGTACAGTAGGTTGCTTAATTCCTAATGCCGTGAATCAAAACAGTGTTTGTTTTTGCTGTTGGCTAAGAATGTTTGCTCCGAAATTCTAGCAAACAGCAAACATTTTGACGAAAAAAGCTGTTTTCAGCAAACACTTTTGCCGGGTGGAGACTGAAGCAAACAGCTGGTCCCAAAATATATGTTTGTCTACACGTGTTTGTGTAAACATGTTGTACGCATGGTGTACACAGGCAAAGAACAAACAATTTGTTCGCCATTTGCTTCGGTATTTCATTCAGCCAACTTGTAGTTATGTAATTTGTATAGTGCACAAAGCCAGTCTGTTTAATTTTCATAATAATATTAGAAAAAAATAAAAAAATTGAAAAATTTCCAACGATTTTGCATTTGACAGCACTGCCGATGTCATGACGGCATTTTTAGGAATTCCACAGACGCCATCATTATATTCTATCACCTTCCGTCGCAGACGACGCCTTTCACTTTCTCTCAAAAAAATAAATAGGTAACGATCTAATATTTATAAAATTGTTAAAGTATAAAAAAATCTTTAAAGTTTTTGAAGCAGAGACTAATACAGTGAAAGGGTTCAGCGCCGCCTTTAATTAAGTTAAACTGTAATTCGAACGTTTAATCGAACATAGCGTCAGATTTTCCGAACGTTCCTTCCATAACGTTGTGTTAATTTTCATTATTTTGAGATTGTTTTTTGTGTTCTTCTATTTTTCACATCTTCGTTAGCGTCGCGAAATTTTTTTTTTGCCATTTTGTAACATTTTTCGTGTAGAACAAAATGCGAGCGTTTAGAATGCCAAAATAGAAAAAAAAAAGAATGCTTATTTTTATTCTAGAATTGTATTTAGACTTTCGAATCTCGAAGCGTAGTTGTTTTGTATGCATTGTATTTCCATTCGAGTTTTAAGTTGAATTATTTCAGTTTTTCTCTTCTCTATTTCGTGACAAACAAGAAATGCGTAATAATTCGTGAGCTGCAATGACAAATATTTCACAGAAAACTGAAATGATGCCACGACCTCGTCCATCGCCGCTACTGTTAGATATTTCCGAAAAGCGTTCTCAAAACAGCTTTCGATTCAAGACTCCTTTCAAGACTCCCAGCAGCCAAGCTTCGGAAATCTCCGTGGACAAGATCCACGCCATCAACTCGCCGTCTTCGCCATCAACTCAACTTAGTGATGAGAGCGGCTCGAGTGCAGAGACCATAATTAATCCAAACTGCCAGCAAACAGTGGTTACAGACAACAATTACAAAGCTGATGAAACGCTATCGTACGCCAGCGCCACCTATGGATCGTCTATGGAAAACATAGTAAATTTTCAGAAACCAAACGTCGAATATCCCAGGGATGACACACTAACGAAAGAGATTTCAAACAAAACCCGCGAACTCATAAGTACTCGAGACGAAAATACGAACGAAGACAACCGCGAGACGGATTTAGAGGTGGGCAAAAACAGCTGCAGCGCCCCCCGTGTCTGTTCATTAAATCCTTACGTGCACGGGGCTTCATTCGCAATTCCGGAAAATCGCAGCGCTCCTGTGATAACCAAAACGTACGCCAGAAAACCAGTTACCAGGAAATTTAAAGTCTCGTCGAAACAGAATTTGGGGGATTCCAATGTCAGCGAATCCAATGAAAACAATTTAAAAAAGGAGAATAAACTCATTACTATCCATCCAGTTGAAACTCCTGTTATGATGAAGGTGGGTGTAAATTAGGTAAATTACAGAAAATTCATTATGGAATGTGCAATAAAACAAAGTGCACCAAAAAAATGGATAAAAAACTTTTGTTTAGTTTTGTTTGTTTTTAAATCTGAAAAGTGATAAAAACTACTGCAAAATCAAAAAAAAACTAATAATAAGTAAAGCTTGAAAATATAACATTTTAGTGAATTTAAGTTCTTGGAACTAGTTCATTATCATTTTTAATGCGACATTTAGTTGCGTCATATGAATATTTAAATTGTACGAGCTCGTACATTTACATCCAAATTTATAAATACTTTGAAAGTTTATACTTTGTATATTCCATTCATTACCAATATTTCTGTGGATGTCTAGATGAGGAATAAACTGCGTTTAATTGCGTTGATTGAAGAGTTTGCAAAAGAATTCAGAAAAGTGAAGAAAAGATACGATTTCCTAAAAGGTATACAGTATTATAATGTGGCATGCTATCTGGCTACATTAAAAGTCGATAAGGGCATGGGACCAGTGATTACAGCCGATTTTTAATAGCGAAAACACCTTGGCATAACACATTATAAACATTAATATATGTATCATTATTACTGAAATTAAGAAAAGGAGGGATTATTTTTATTACTACACTAAATGCATTAAGTTGTGTTGTTTTAACAATTAACTTCATTTCGGGTTTCTTTGGAAAATAGCCAGGCGAGAAGCGTCTGAGAAGAGAAGTCAAAAACGAACGAAAGATCAACAGCAGAGCCCCGTAAGTTTGCTTAAATATGACGTCTTTAACACACATTTTAGCACATAGAATTGAGTTTATGAATCGTTAAAAAGAAAATTTTCTCATATTGTTATTTTTAAGAGGCTCTACACTGTACACGTTGTCTGTGGGAATTTTTCGCCTTTAGTTTTAGGCATAAAATTAAATATTTTCAATAAACATTTTTGCACAGCTGCTATAGACCCTCTTAATGCCAAGCATCCAGATATAAAAAAAATGTAGTTGACGTTTTTGAAGAAATGAATAACCATTGATTTTCAAATTTTCTTTAAAAAATAAATAATATTAAAAAACAACGTTTCCTAAAATTGTACTAGCACGCTGTACTATACAATTGCACTAGATGTATAAATCAGATTGAAAAGTCCGTAGATAAATTCAAATATTGATCGAGTGGCCTGATGGGTTTAATAGGTTTCTGGGAATTGGAAAACTACTCCTAAAGTAACGCAACGAGTAATTTTGATCCACAACTCAAATTCCTGTACATGTATTTTATTCTGGTGGCAAGATATTCAAATAATGTAAATTGATACGAACTGCAGAAATTCGCAAAAACTATGCAGATTTGTTGCAAGATAAAATTAGTCAACTTAATTTTATAATTATTAAAAAAACTAATTGCAGCCGTCACGTTAGACCCCCGTCACCCCGGACCCCGAGACTAGAGCCCTGTCATCGTCCCCCTTGTGGGGACCATGACTCCAGCTGATTGCACTTCAACGGCGATCCCCGCATAGTTTTCCTGCGATTTAATTTCCGTCGAACAGATTTTGAAGAAAATTACGAATAAAGCCCGATGCGATCTTGTCTGACGTCACGACTTGGCTTTCCAATGGTCTTTTTCATGACTACGCTTCACACCTTCAAAAAATGTGAAGCCGTAATGCTCTTCGGGGGCCTAGAGTACAAGAGCAAATTTAGATTGGCATTTACGCAGCTAGAAAGTACACGGGCTCGTAGCGGGGCACGTGAAAACAGACCCCGAAAATTCGTTTCCTCGTTTTTTTGAACTCCATAAATATTTGAAAGGATTTTTTTTTATTCTTCGTTGAGAATATTTTACGTTTAGCAGCACATTGTGCGTAGGCTGCGAAGAGAGGAAAAAAATCTTCATTTCGGAAGCAGCAACAGCAGCGGTGAAAATGCCAGCAGCAGCAGCAGACGCACTGCAGAAGCAATTTCGTAAACATTCGCAAACGCGTATAAGATATAGAGGCGAACAAACGAGGTGAAACGTAAAACTATAGCCCCCCACCCAAAAAAAAAACCCAGCGCGTTTTCATCTGGAGATTGTCCAGACCCGATTTTTGCAGGAACCTTAAAACCCGTAGACAGCCAGCACTTTAACGAGAGTTCGAACGCCGGGTTATCCAGATTAGGTCAGCCTTATGCTGAAAACGTAATGAATTTTGTATGGAAAAAACTAGTTTCAGTTGATTCCCCTTAAAATCTCGATGCGCCCCAAAACGCCCCAAACCTGGAAACAAGAAGATGAAAACAAGCACGAAAGAAAGTGAAAGAAGCACGTCGAAAGTAAGCATTCAGAGTGTTCTCATTATAACTCTGGATGTGAGAAAGTTGAGAAATTTACGACGTGTTTTGAGTAATGGCACTACCAAAACTAAATCTAAACGTAGCTAAATCGAAATCGATTTTATTTTAATGTTATTGACGGAATAAATCAAATGCGACGCCGCCGACGCGTCTTGTGCACCAAAGTTTAACTTGAAATATTTCTTCTCGTCTCTTATTATCCGGAATTAAAAAAAAAATTGTACATCTTTAAAAGCTAAAATGGTAAAACACACCCTTCCGTTTGACTAATTTTATGATCCTGATTAGGTTTTACGAGACATTGACTTTCAACGTAGCCCAAACATCTCTCCTCGGTTGAATTTGCATACGCAAGATCGCAGCCTAACTTAAGTCTAACCTTACGGTGCATTCTCGCATTTTCTCGTTTTTTAAATAGGATCGTATTTAGGTTCAGGCGGTAAATCAAGTCCAGAGCCACTCGTTTCTCTCTCTTTTTTTAACAACTCGAGTTATTTTTTTCTCGTTTGCTTTTTTTCCTCAAGGAATGGGAACGCGGCGAACAGATGCTCCAAAAATCGTCCACCGTCCAAAAGTACGAAGGAGGATCACCGAAGAAATCGAGGAAGACGATGACGTCATCGCTACCAGAAATAGAAAATGGCGGCGACGAGAGAGGCACCCACTTTTCGGAAGAGTAAAGAATTACAGGGATTCGGAGCCATAGGTGTATAGGGGTGGGGACTATGGCAAAATTTAGAAAAAAACACACTTTGGGGGTGCAGACTCGTTGACACGCCAAGAAATGAGGTCAGTTTATGACTGGTTGATAGGCACAACTCATCACTCAAGATGGAAAATACGATGTCAAAATGTTGTTAATGTTTGTTGTGATTTGTCACTAAAGGAGAAAACTTCTCCGACCGTTAAGGTGATCAATACACCCACAACCAGCAATACCAACAATTATAATACAAGCATTGTGTTTTAAGGAAGTGTCCCAATTTTGCATTCTTTCTAAGTTGTATTTATTATTCAAAGAACAGGGGGAGGAGAAGGGGAGGGGGGAAGAAATGGTAAAATCTGTCTCTGAGACGATAATATTTATTTTAATTGTTGGCTTTGGGGCTATGGGATTGTAGATCTAAAAGCGAATTTCATAGATGCATTGAAACTACACCTAATGATACCTCTTTTTTAAGTGGGTAGAAAACTTTGCACATCAAGAACAAAAAATAAAGAATTACAATTTCAAGTTCTCTGAGTGCCTTGGATAATACGATGACAAAGAATAGAAGATGCAAATAATTCAAGTGATAAAACATTCACAATGTCTTTAGTTAGTCAGGAACAGCGAAATAAATGTTTACCCTTGTACGTGCTTAAACCAGCATTGCAGCGAGGCTTGCAGTGATCACCCAGTTACGTTACATCATCCCTTGCCCTTACATTCATCGGTGGTGACGTTAATTTTGGTGCATTTTGATGGCATAGAAGAGCGTGGCTACGGATGATCTCACTAAAAGCTGTTGAGATCATCGAGGATAATACAAGAAAAACCAACATTGCCAACAATGACTAATAACTAAGTCAAATTTTGCGAATGTGAAAAAAAAAAGATATAACTTGAAACTTGAATTTATAGTAAACATTCGTTTTACATTGTTAAACATTTCACTGTATTGGATTTTAAAACAATTCCACATTTGCCGTTTCAACATATTGAAATTTCTGGAAGATATCATAGACAGCGAGATAAGTACGCTGCAATCATGTACAATGTACAATCATGCTTTTATGTTAGAAACTACGTCTCTAAAAGTTGCAGGTTTAAATTTATGGTTTTAATTCTCGTAAATGATGTGAAAATTTGCAGAAATATCCTCGGTCATCGCTATCCATTTTCTCTTCTGAATCTGTCTCGTAAACACTGATTCACTTCTCCTTAATTGCTTACATTTAGAAAAAATACGCATTGTTTCGGGAAATTCAACAAAAAAAATTGTCCTTCCAGGAAATGTAGGACGGGTACGGGCAATGTTCCAAGTCCAGACAAAAAAGTTTGGAAAAAAACAAACAGAAGCTCGACATTAGCAAAGGTTCAATCTCTGGTTGACTGATATTATGGAAGCAGAAATGCGATTCCCTATTTCTATATATAGTTGTTTTTCGGGGGCATTGCAATGACCCTTCGTTTCACCATGAGGGGCTCATATTAGAGGTAAAATACCTCTCTGAAATAAGAGAAAGATGGCGCTGGCCAATGAACCCAAAAAACAAAACGAGAGAACACAGATTTCGACTGTTGATTCGTTCAGTGTTTTTTGGAACAACGATTTAAACTGACGAGTGGCAGTTTTTTTTGTTGTTTAAAAATGGTCCAAAAAAAACCGATTCGTCAGACATTTTCCAGACTCCTTTTGTTATCTCAAATTGGAGAGCCCTAAAATAACCTCTAGGTTTTATCTCCGAAAACACTCGGTTTTATGGCAAAGTCCTTCTTGGATAACGCGACGAGAAAAGGTCAAGTTTATATCGTATTCGTATAAAAATAGGAAGATGTTTTCCGAGAAATTCGAGAATGTGAAATCTTCGGATAAAAATGTCCAAAAACGGAATCTAGTGCTGTTTATAAATCCGAACAATTAGTTAAGCTTGCTATACATCAAATAGTGAAATTAAAGAGCGTGAATGCTTGTTTTTAACTTGAGCTTCCAATAAAATTACATGTAATTTGATGTTACATTGTATATTATATTTAATACATGTAGGCCAAATTAACATATGATATGTACATGTACATCTATAAACAGTATTTATTAAATACATGTAGCTTTAAAGCAAGAAATGCTAAGTACGCATGCGCCACCAAACGGAGCTACCATATTTTAACGACTATACGAAGCACTTTTTTCACCAAAAAATTGCCTCCAAAATTCAAGTGCGTCTTATACTCGAAATTAATACAAAAATGTCCAGTGTTTGATTTAAAATTCCAACTAGTCTTAAAAATGGCCATATATTCGATGCCACGGTAAACCTATCTCTATCTGGAAACATCTGAGTCAAATGGCCTACTGTTATTGTTAACAGTACGATATTTTTATTAGTACCGGTAGCTAGTTTCGCAATGGAAGAAAATAAGTTATTCATATACTGCGGGCTATAAATTGAAAGTAATGTCAGTTCAGTTTTATAAACTGAGAAATTTTTTAGCCTGGCTTTGCAATCTAATAATAAAAATGGTAAAATTTTTTTTTTAAAAAAGTGCTTCAAAATTAAGGTGCGTCTTATAGTCCCTAGCGTCTTATAGTCGTTAAAATACGGTATATCTACATTTAAATTTACGTTTCCCATCTACTGTACGTCAAGCTACAGCATCTTCAAAATTTTCTCGCGAAATGTTTCACATTGTATTGGATGTTTTCAATGATTATCTAGTTAATTTTATAAAAAACTTTTGTATTTTTTAAATTTTTTCATGCAAAATAAAGCCCAATTGCTTTATTTCTAGCAAATTTTACAGTTCAGCGCTGAACGCGTTTTAAGCGTTTCATCTTGTCATTTCAAACTTCAAATCTTTTGAAAACCATTTGTAATGTTTCGGGAAGCGTTCCAAATGGTTTCGAAGCGCGGCACGTATTAGATTCTCCGGCCGAAATCAAAACATTTACCAAAAAAGCAAACAAGGGGACGAGTTGATATGAAAGAAAGAAAATAAGCTATAGCCCAGATTCGGTTTTGGTATAGACGACCTTTTCCCATCATACGATCTTTTGTCGGATTCTCATATTTCAAAATGTGAACAGTAAACGCAGTCAATCCAAAGTGACAGGAAGTGAGTGCGTTCCAAGGAGGGCTGTGGTGAAGTTGAGCGACACATGATGCTAATGCAACTTCCTCCATCGAATCGACATGCCCTCATTTCGCTAGCGCACAAATTCCCCTCGGAATACATCCAAGTAGTCTTTGACCCCCATGTTAGATAACAATACCTCATTTTCAATACGCGAAGCAGGCCTGTATAGGACACCCTGTACCAGCACTACATCGATACAATGGAACCTCGTTAAGAATCACTCGTTTTATACGAATTTCTGATACTTATTTTTAATACTTGTCCTGTTGTATAGACGAATAATGTTCATTTCTTCGTTTAAAGCGAATTCCGATATCGCAACGTCTCGGCTAAAACGAAGAAATTGTCGAGTAGGAATCAACGTGATCGAATTAAGCGGCTTTCACTGTACTGTTGAAGGCAAGTTTTGTCTGACTTTTGTTGATAACACGAATTACGGATTAAACGAACAAATTTTGATTTCCTCGGGATTCGTCTTAAACGAGGTTCGACTGTGTTTTTAAAATAAACAACACTACATGTATGAAGACATGTGTCACATTGCTCCTTTTAAAGTGTACATATAAGATATAAAATTATTTTTTTTTAAAAAAAAACTTACATCTTTTTAATTTTATTATAAAGATATTCTGATCAAAACAACGTGTTGAAATTTAAATATGTATGCTAAAATGCCTCTTTTAAGTGGGGAAAAAAGAAATGATTGCATATTAAGAACGTAATTCACCGTCACATCCAAAATTCCAATATGACACGTGTTTCACAGCAAAATTTTCTGTCAGCACCATCTGTAAACATGGGTGTCAAAAAAATGCTTTCTCAGCAAATTCATTCTGATCCACATCTATTGTTGTTGTTGAGGATTATTTTCTCGATAATTGTGATTGATACGCCGAAAAGACCGCTCGTTTTTTAAATTATTTCATATAATAGGCTCCTAATTGGTTCTCATCCTGACATCGGATAACAGCCTATAATTTTTTCTCGTATTTTTTTTTTCTCATGAAAGTGAAAATGAGTACAAATTAACGTCACGAGAAATAATAGCTCCGGTTGACGTCCATTTATCAAGCATTGTAACATTAACGAGCTCAATTAGATATTACGCTACATTGTAATAGGGGGAACTCAGTCAGAAGCTTTACAAATTGAAATAAGTCGAGCGTGCCGAATTGACACTTAATTGACGCTTGCAAAGTACGATTCGTAAAGCTTCCAACTGAGTGACCGTATTATTTCGAGAAAAAAACATGAAAAGAATAATAATGATCGTTTTACAAGTATCATTTTAGGTTGAGGACAGCTTAAGAGCGTAGCACGCTATCGCTGTAGAGTAAACGACGTTTCTCTCGCTCTTATTTAAATTGCGTGGTGTTTTTTTTTCTTTTGCATAAAAAAACTAACAAAGCCACGTTTATTAAACTCGCCATTACTTTTTTTTTCGCACAATAGCACTCGTTGTATTCGCAACATTTAATTATAGCGTTTTATGTATTTCTGAGAGTGTCTCGTAACGTTTCTTCGCCTTGAACTCATCAGCGTTTACTTTTCACAGCTTTTTCCTTTTTAACTGCGATGGTTTAGAAAATAAACTTTTCAAAAATGTTTCGATATCGCGTACGGAAGGAACCACGAGTTAACTCAACTATAAAACAAACCAGCTTGCCGGAGAGTGTTAATTTACCATTTTCTATTTCTGGGATTAGGAGGATCGATACTGGCTTTAGTTTGCGCGGTTAGGATTTTCTTCAAAGGTTGGGAATTACGTAAATTGAGTTTTGTTGCATCGACGACAAATCTGATTTGAAGATTGAATAGACAATGGATGCCACTGTTATAAATTGCAAAAGTCGGTAAACAGCTAGGGTACTCCCGGTCCTGGTGAACCTGAAAAAGTCAGAGAACGTAAAAGCTCAGGGTCCATTAGCGAACTTTCAAATTTTCCCAATACAAATTGGCAAAATGTTTATTTTTCTCGAGCATAAACTTGCAACAATTTTCAATCTTTTCCGAGGTCATCTTTACAAATTTTGCAACGTTTTCCCGAGGAAAAATTTGCAACATGAGAACAAATTGGAAAAATTTCAAAATTTTCAGAGTAAAACATTTACATTTTCCGAGTACGAATTTGCAAAACTTTCCGAGTACAATTTTTTTTAAGTTTTGGACTTCCGAATGGGGGATCCTGATTCCTGATTGATCGGACACAATGCGGACAGGGGAGGGGTCCAGTTTTGGGAAAATTTTGAGGACGTCCTTTCTGAATGACAGCTACAATACGTACTCCCCTTTGATATCTTTATTTATCGGAAAAGATTTAATTGATAACGTTCCAGCATAAAGAATAGACCACTACATGATTCATGAAATTGAGACGACTCATGGAGGCTGCCATTTTATTCAAAAGATAGAACGTACCATTCCACCAACGATCCTCCACGGTTACCATGGATATTCGAATCAAACGCTAGGGGGCGCTTTCTCTCGCGCGTGCCGACGTTTTATTAATTATTTTCCATAAAAATGGCCTTTATTTTTTGGAGGAAAAGAAGAGCGAAACATTCGTTATTATACGTTAAGTTATTTATTTAATACCGAAGAATAAAACTAACTTCGTTGCATCGTCCCTTCAGGCATATTCCCGCAAAATGTTTTCCGAAAAGAAAAGGCGCAAGATCTAAGATGCGGATATTCCCTGTTGCTTTCAGGCGTATCTTTTATTTTACCAACAAAGTTATAAATTAAGGCCAAAAAATATCGTTTGCTTTATTCAATAAAACCCGTTTGATTGCTGTTAATGCAGGCGCGAGATAGACACCTAAAGTTGATAACACTCGCATCAACATGATTTAGACTTCCTAACGACGACAATAAGTCAAAAGAAAATGTTCGTGTTGCCAGTGACTTTTTGTAATCTCAAATATACGAGGGGTATTCATTAAGTCTCCGCAATCATTAATTATTCTTAAAAAAAACGGCTGTAGGTATTTTAATGAAATCTGGTAGAGAAATACGTGTAAACGTCATCTATTATTCAAAAAAAAATGTCCATTTGGAAGCTATAATTTTGGCATCGTTTTGGCAGTGAGCGAATGTATGCCTTGCTCAAAAACGTTTAAACCTTCAGCATTTGTTTCAGACTCAACGTCCACTTCTCGACTGACCAATCCACTCGTCGGGCAGTTAATTCCGACGTGCTTCTTTCAGCTTCTTTCGTGCTTGTTTCAGATTCTTGGCTCCAACTTTAGGGCGCACAATGAACGCTGATACCAGCGTGATGTCAGAATGCTTGGTGAAGCATTCCGCGTAAAACCTTGCACACGACGCGCATTAGCATAACATGATGAGCGCAGGAGGGGCCTATTTTTACGGTACACAGGCGGCATAGCTACACTTTTGACCAATAGTGATCTGTGTGCCACTCTGTGTCTCAAAAATCTGCTACCAAATTTCCAAATAATAATGTAGGTTATAAGCGCTCGTTGTAAGCTCAGCCTGGCTCGGCTAAGCTTTCTTTGTGTGCGTTGAGTGATAAGCGCCTGTAATAAGCATTCTTTGCGCTCGCACCCTTAAACTTGTCACGCATTTCTGCACCTCAAATGCCCTCATAAAGTTCAAAAAACTTTGCTGAGCCACTATCTCCTCGGACTCCATCTTTGCTTTCCAATTTTAATCACGATTTGAACCTAATTTTTTAATCTTGAAATGTGTTCAGAAAAGATGGAAAAATTTTCCAGCACATTTCACTAAAATCCAAACAGCCGTTTTTTTTTTATAATGATTGCGGAAACTTAACGAACACCAGTGTACATGTATACATGTAAAGGTGAGTGCAAATTGCATTTCTCGTAGTTATTCAATGCCATTAATTTCATCTAGGAACTTTTTATTTTATTATTTGTTTCGGGGTCCCAACAGGTTCGTAAAAACGCGAGTCCACCGTAACCACTTTGTCGACAATTAAGATAAACAACTCGCGTTGTTCCAGGACGACAAAGTGGCCCATTTGTACAATTGGCGGCGATTAAAAGTGGCTCCTGGCTCCCCGGTCTATTTGCAACGAGTGAGTCGGCTGCAGCCTACACCCAAAAAGTTAGTGGGAAGAATTTGGCTAAATATAGAGGAGACTAAAATCTCTTTTTGATCCCATCTAGGCAGAGAAGTAAAAAAGTGCAGAAGCGGAGGATCGAGTGGGACGACCAACGAACAAGAAGTCGTTTCAAAAACGTTTCGCAACTCCAGAGAGTGAGAACGATCGAGTGAAGGAGACCAACGGCCCGGGACGGTAAAAAACGTAGCGAAATGGCCGGAAGTCAGCCATCTTGGATGACCAATCGCTCATTCGGGCAACCGGAAGTGTAGTTTGAGGTCAGTTGGTTCCAAAGGTACGGGACACGTGTGACGACCGTCGTAGCTGGACAACCGAAGTTAGGAGATATATAGTGTTTTTCGTATGAAAACGCCTACTGGATTAAGTGCTCCAAAAACTTTCGTTACGAGGGAACTTGGCGATTAAGAGAATGGAAAAAACTGGAAATTGTCATACCTGAAGTTTGGAAAGTGCGTGAAAACTGAAGTTTGGAAGGTGCTTGGAAACTGAAAAACAAGCGAACTCGGAATTAGAAATCCCGGATTGCCAAACAGGAAGTTGTAAGTTTTTAAATCAAGCAAAATCAGGCTATCGGAAAGTGCGTGAGGAATAAAACTTTATTCCGGAATGGGATTCGCAACAAATTCCGATACATGCACGGATAGTAAAATTGGAGAATTCTTCGAAGATTGAGAAAAGTTTGTGAATGTAGCTCGGAGGAACAAAACAGCCACTAACAATCAGAATTTCTTAGATCGAAAGCGGTGAATTTTACCTCCCAAGAAGTACTTTCGCTTTAGAAAAAATGTGCGACAAATAATCCGTGGGGAAACTATCGTTAAATAATTGGTGCAAAAATTCAGCGCAACGATTAGGATAATAATCGTCATCATCATCATCGGAAAAAACCGTCGCAACGATGTACGAATCCGCGTGGAAAAGATTTGGGATTCAAAGATGATGTTTTTGAAAAGTTTGATGAACTTTTTTACGTTTTCATCGCCCCAAAGATGAGTCATCGATCCTTTGATCCCATCGTGAATTCGACATCTTTAGTCAACTTTAAGGTCGGATGAAGTTCGTAACTTGTTCGCCATTTTTAAAGGAAACGTTTTCTTTATAAACTTTGAACAACTCGGGAAAGTTGGTGATAAGTAAGTCCATTGTGGAAATTTTGATACATCCGTTACAGTGTCGCCCAAAACGTGTTATTGGCAGATATTTCAACCAAAAAAAAACGTGCGTTCCACGATGACCGATCGTCGGTGACCATTGGTCATGCATCGTCCGCCGACCGGCCATTTCTCACCGGAAGTGTCGACTTGAGCCATCGCCATGTCCGAGAGCGCATCGCCGTCGGACGGCCCTCGTCCGGAAGTCCAGCGCGGGGTGTCGACGTTGTCCGGTCGTCCCCGCTCGGGCGTCCAGCGTGGCGTGTCCACTTTTTCGGCACGTTCGGCCGACCAAGAGAGCCGCATCCACGAGCTGCTCACCGAGCAGTCCATCCAGGAGGAACTGCTGAAGGAGGCGACGGCGGCCCTGCCCCCACCCAGCCTCTTTCGCCGCATGCTGACCGTCGCCGGACACGCCGTGCTCATCGTCATGCTAGGGGCGTACTCGGCGGCCGGGGGCGTGGCCTTCAAATACCTGGAGGGACCCAAAGAGAAGGAGGTGCAAACCGAGATGAGACAGAAGGTGAACGACAGCAGGGACCATCTCTTCCAAACCCTCTGGGAACACGTGTTGAACATCACCGAAAATCTTGAGAACGTCGACTTCAACGACACTTACTGGAACGCCACGAGGGCGCTGTTCGTCAAAGAACTAACTTTCTACGACATAGATCTCTACAATGCATCCGCCTCCAAGGTCTACGTCCACGAGGAACCCGAATACCAGTGGAACCTCGCGGCCGCCATGTTTTTTTCGGCCACGGTCATCACCACCATAGGTGAGTTTCTATATCGTCCCGGTTCGAGTTTAGCCTATCCCTCAAGAGCAATTCCAAATTACGAAACTCTGGGTGCGAGCACAAAGAATGCTTGCTTTCGACGTGCTTCTTTCAGCTTCTTGTTTCCAACTTTGGAATGCACAACGATCGCTGATATCAGCTTGATGGTCAGTGTGCTTGGTGGCGCCACTTTGCACACGCGCATTTAGCACCTCATAATGAGCGCAGGACACGTTTTCACGGTAGATAGGCGGCATGTCTACACTTTTGACCAATGGTGTGCCACTCTGTGTATTAAAAATCTAGTGTACGCCGAGTGGTAATCGCCTGCAATAAGCATTCTATGTACTCCTACGCTTTGGGCGAGATGGTTCCCATAAGTTTTTGGACTACTGTCCCCTTTAAGAGCAAATATTTCCTTATCGCCTCCTTCATCTCTCTCGGAGCAATTATTTCGATAGTGACCATCCCCACCCACCCATAAAAACAGTTAACAAAATGATACCTCAAAAATTACATTTTATTAAAATATAAACTTTAAAATTGAATTTTTTTGTTTGTTTTATAATTACAATGTACAAAATTTTCACGCTATCATTATCATCATCAACCCCAAGCACGAGCCGCAACGTCCGTTGCTGTCTGCCAAAGACATTAGCCAATGAAGCTCCGGCAGCAGATATCAATCGTGCTGCCGGTTTTTTATAGGGCAAATCCTCGGCGCATTAAACCGGGCTTGGGACTGGATCGAATAGCGAAATATTTCACTGTGCGTATAGCTGGGGGAAAAAAAGTAATTCGCCTGCGGAGATTATGGAAACCATGCGTGAAAAACCACAATCGGGATGACCGATCCGGGAATTAAATCCGCATCTATCGAATGCGAGGTGAGAAATGCTCGCCACATAGCCAATTACAGAATAGATTCGCCCATCATCTGGGGTTCTGGTATGCTCGTACCCAAAAACGCGCTCGAGACATCTGTTATCAGGAAAAAAAAAAGTAAATAAACGCCTCGGCTATGACGTCGAAATGGATCTGGATTTTGGGAGAATCGGGAAGTCAAGAGTTGGAAATAAAAAATCCAGCAATAAGGAAGTTGATAGACATTAGCCCGAATTGTTCAGCCAATTGAGATCATTCGGGTCGCGAGAAAGTTTTAGCTGAAAATTTGTAATATTTCACCCGAAGAAACATTATAGCCGGGTATCAGAATAGGGAACATTAGCAAAACTACCGTAAGAGATACAGTTACCTTATCATGACGTCACCACGCTTATGCGCCTGCCCAGATCATTCTGGGCAGGCGCATAAGCACGGTGACGTCATGATAAGGTTACCATACATGTATCTCTTACGGTAGTTTTGCTAATGTTCCCTATTAACCGTTATAACTTCACGGTGGGCGGTTAATCAATAGTCAATCAGTTGCAGACTAGAAATCAAGAAGGAGCGGACAAAGTTTTAACAACGTATACACGTATAGTTTGGACGAACACTCACCTCTTTCGGTCAATTTTTTAATTGACAATTATACGATCAGTCAATCAGCCTACATTATACTTAAAAGATTGAAATCCACAATTACTAGTAATTAACCTAGTACATGTAATTTTAAAAATATGTAAATACATACGTACGATTAAATACAGTATGTGTATTTTTAAACCATGGAGCAAGTTATTTTGGAACCAATCGTGATCGAATTATACGGCTTTCACATGTTGCAAGTATCGATCACTATAGCTTTTTTTCGAAATGAAAATAACATTTTTAATCAAATTGGAACGCCCGATTAATGGTCAATTTCCTTCGTTGTTACATTTCAAAAGATATCTAAAACTATCGAGCAGTACAAACTCACCATTAACGATCCTCTCACCAGCTTTCTTTTAGTTTCATCAAAAAATATACAGGCTTTTGTTTCTTTCATTTTCCTCACCCTCTTCTTTCTCCGTTCGGCAAATTAATTAAAAAGCTCGGCGGTTCATCAGCTTTAGCTCCGACTTTGGCTAAACGTTATTAAATTCGGTCGGAGCAACAATTTTTTGGACCGAAGCCCGCGTCGAATTTTTTGTTTTTTTTGTTTTTTGCTTTGCCGAAATCAACTTTGGGTTTGTCAGCGCGGAGGAATTCACCGCACGCCGCCTCAAACGCAACGTGTCTCGGCTCGTTTTTCATTTTTTTTTTTTGCCGAAAACGCCCACACTGGTGACAGGAAGGAACAGACAATAGACAAATAATGTAGCATCATATACACGTACATGTATAACGTGGTAGCACACAGTGACTCGGATCCCGAGGCGGAAATTTAAGATTTGGTTGTGGAGATTTTAGCTACTGTATTTATTAAAAATAGTGAGGTTTTTTTGCGCCATATTTAGCCCCAAAAAAGGAGTGAAAAATTGACCGACCTTGGAGAATGAAAACGAAATGCTGATACCATTAAAAATTCGTGGTCCGAATTACTCGAATTCCTATCACGGATGGCAAAGTTATGAATGTATGGCCATATATGGACTACATGTATATGGTGTCATACTGAAGCCATGGCCATACATGTAGTCATGTACAGTATACTATGTTGTACTGTATTCATAATGCAACGAATGACGACAAAAAACCGTCGTAGACGCCATCTTGAAAACGTCGTCGCTTTTCTCGCGTGTTATTTATGGCGAATTCAGCTATTCAATCCGGTGTGCACTGGTGTACACTAGTGCATAGATTCTGCTCTCGTTCTATTCTAATGAGACTGGTGCATACTCAGTGGCGGTCGGTGCACCCTTCTCCCCTTATTCGAATCATTGCACGTACTGGGTGCACTCTGGGAGTACACTGCTACACTGTCAAAAGTGTATCAGTGCATTCAAGATGGCGGAATAGATTTCGTCTGCTGTTCTGCAAATAAAGGACATTTCGTCAGCTGTTCTTCAAAATTCGAAACAAATTCAAAAATCGCAACACCTGGCAGATTGCACTGGCAACGTCATCTGGTTGCACTGCGCACAAAAATCACGTCATAAGGCTGCGCAGGCACGAAAAATACACTGCGCCAGATTGACCATCTGAATTCGCCATTAGTGGTTCGGACTAACATTTTCCGTTATCATTTTATTTTTCCATATGGGCATGTACGGTAAAATCCGCTTAATTCGATCACGTTCGTTCCAGTGATTTTGAATAAAATAAGCGATGGAATACACGTTGAAGATTGGCATTACCAAAAATAACTTGCTTTATGTTTTAAAATACATCTTTTAATCGTACATACGGTAGGCTATACATTTACATTTTTTAAAAAAGTGTATACTGTATATATATTTTTTTAAAAAAATTGTAGTTAGCGTTTGATGTCGCCTGTTTGCTGCAACGGCTGAAATTTAATTTTCTAAAACACACGTTGAATTCAACGTGAGTGCAGCCACTGATGCATTCGATGCTTATAAATAAACGCATGTGCCTTGACCAAACGTGTCCGTGCTTGCACGAAACACGCTCAAACTTGTTTCGCGCGTTCGCGTCACGTAGACACGTGGAAAATATGATCTAATTATGCTATAATATGACCGAATTAAGTCGATTTTTTTCATACACGACAGCGTAGGAATAAATCTGTCCGACTGTTTTGACCCAATGAAATGGATGATCGAATTAAGCGTGGTCGAATTTATGTATTCCATAAATGGATTCGTATCAGAAATTCGTGTAAAACGAGTTCTTCTTAACGAGGCTCCATTGCAGTCGTATTATAATAATTAGAGAATCGAATTGATTTTGGATAAATTGGAATCTCGCACTAATCCGTTTTTTGTTCTTCCTTTCACACAGGATATGGCAACATCGCTCCGTTGACGGCGTGGGGTCGCGTCTTCTGCATCGTGTACGCCATTTTCGGCATTCCGCTCACGTTGATCGCCATCGGCGACATGGGCAAGCTGTTCGCCGACTTGATCAAGTTCCTCTACAAGAAGCTGAAGAAGCGTCGCCGGCGACCTCCGCCTCCTCCACCGGACGCTGCGACGGACGAGGCCACGCTGGCCAGCGCCGGCGTCTCCACGGCCAAGACGTCGGCGAAGGTGCTGGGCGCCATGCTGCTGCTCATCGTCTACATCGCTCTGGGCGGAGGGATGTTCACCCTGTGGGAGGACTGGACTTTCCTGGAGTCCTTCTACTTCTGCTTCATCACCATGACCACCATAGGACTGGGCGACGTGGTGCCCGAGCATCAGATGTTCATGTTGCTCTGCACCGTCTACATTCTCATCGGACTGGCCCTTACCTCCACCTGCATCGAACTGGCGCGCAGCGAGTACGAAAAGAGCTGGCAGCGCATGTTGGAGGCCAGCAAGAGGCTGCAGATGCTGAAGCTGATGAAGAGGTTGGGCGAACAGATCGAGATGGCCGGAGGAGACATCGACCTCATCAAGGACCTCAAGAACGTCCTGGGAGGAAAGAAAGAAGAGAAGCCGCCGCCCATCGTGTGGTACGAAACCACCGTTTGACACCCTTCCCACCCCTTCTTCGACCGGAAGTGAATGTTGAAGGCGACGTCAATGAATGACAACGCGTGAAAATGTCTCTCGATTTTTCAAATTGGTTGTTTCACCCCTGACCACTGGACCAGTGTGTAGGTTGTGCGGTAGCGACCGTAAACCGAATGGAGAGTGAAATTAACGCTGGTGGTTTCCTATGTTGACCACTGGACACCATGCAAGACGGCGCTCCCGGCCATAAGAGCTGACGCGAGTCAAGAACCTCTCCCATAAGTCCATCTAAAGAAAGGTGTGTCAAGGACTCGTGTTTTACTACGCTTTCTTGACAAAAGGCCTCTACCGCCATTATGGCAGTGAGACTCGCTGTAAATCCAAAAACAAAAAGTGAACGGAAGGAAGGCAATTTTGTACGATTTAATGGCCCAGCTTGACCGCTACCGTCTTGGACACAGAACTTTTCGCCAAGAGCTCGAGTCAAAGAGTTTAGCGTTCCAATTCCTCGTAAATCGATAGGATGATGATTCGGGGCCCACGATATTCTGTATTTTGATGACCAGTGATAACCAACAGCTACTGGCCAGTAGCAATCCCGAACACTCGAATAGTACAGTGCCATTGAATGGAGTCATGAGGGAGGAGATTCCCCACTTTTGCTCGTACATCAACGTGTCGGTGTTGCAGTTCTGGACCAATTAGCGCGTCGACCTGAAGGCCATCGTGGACATGCATCGTGTCGCGGATTTGCTCGAGCATCAGCGGAAGGAGTATCATCCCGAAGACAGTGACCCAAACTTCTACTCCAATAGATGGTAAATTTAATATGCTGGTCAATGATCTAACGAAGATGTCATGAACATGCTGTGCCAGCAACTATATACGAGGAAGTTGGGCCAACTATTGACCACTACATGGCCTTTCCATAAAAGTTGAGCAGACAAAATACACGCTCACGTCAAACTACTGTATACAGTGTACTGTTTACGTACTGATTTTGGAATCAAAATCCCTTTTACCAAATATAGCGAAATAAAAATTTCACGAAATATTATGGACGCGTGAAAAAATTACAAAATCCTTCATTATGATTCGCTGAGCCATGTACGAGGAGTCGAGTGATAAGGTACGAGAAAAATCGTCTAGCAGAAGTAGGTTACAACTGTAAGAAAGTGACGGCAATTTCTGAGTACGGCTACTATGACCGATTTAAAGGTTGAAAATGTCTGCAACTTATCTTATGGTAAGAACACAACAAAACTTCTAGGAAAGAATGTTACTTTTTTACCACTAGCGCCAACCAGCGGGCAAACAATTGG
>JAQGBX010002419.1:0-20494 GCA_034698745.1 Megaphyllum sjaelandicum | reverse complement strand
TTCTAATTAAACGTTTTTTGGTCGTGTATACTCCTTTATTAATATGAATTCCGACCACTTGAAGCCCAAGATGTTCAATTTCTGTTTATAAATTATTACATTTGCATTGCATTTTAACAGACTCTTAAGCCAATTTTTCTTTCCCTTTTCTTAGAAATGTCATTCCTTCTTCTAAAAAATCAATAGTTTTCTGTAGGTCTATACAAATCTATATTTGTTCATCATTTCAATGCTTAATCATGTTGCTTTGAATACTCATCAACATTACCACCAAAACACCTTGCATATAGGAATGACCATGACCATAGGATATTTAGATTTAGATTGTCAGCATTCTTGAATAAATTTACAAGCGAAGATTTTATAAAGTATACAAAACACCTTGCACAGCTTTTAAATATTGTTCAACGAAGGAAAACAATTAGAAACTTACTGCAAATCATTAAAAGTTTAGAAAAGTGAGTAAATATTGTCAGAATAAAGAAAGATAATTTGGCTCAAGAAATCTATTACCCTAGGTAACCGGATGAATGGTGCTCTCTTGACATTATACATCTTCTTGATGATTTTTTACTTTCCACCATAAATTCTCCCCCGATGTGAAAACGTGTAAAATGATGGTCGATTTCCAACCATGTCCCAAGATCTAAATGGAAACAAACATGCTACAATGCCAAAGGTTTACTCATGATTTTTGGAGTAATGCAGGTTCAGAATTTTTATAAAAGAAGTATCAAAGATATAGAGAATGGTGACCTCTATACCTGTACAATGCCTATAAGCATAAATAATACTTCGGTGTAAATACTTTTTGGCAAAAACGCAAAAAAAATATTCATGTGCTTTACCACACGGAATGAAAAAAAAAAAATTATATTTCTCCGTTTTCACATCTTTTTTTTAAAATTTTTTTTACTGAAACTACTCCTTACGGAAAGTGGGAGAGCGCCGCTACTGGATACGGCGTCAAAAACGAGTAAATATGGAAATAATTTAACATAAATGCACATGGCATTTGTTCCACCACTTGTTCCACATGTCAAAGCGAATAAATCATTTTTACACCATGGAAATAAAGTCGTTTCCATTTAAATAACATTTACTTTAAGGAATAAATTCAGATGTTTTAGCATTATAAGAAGCCTATATATTATAGTTTAATCAGGCCATCATAAAATTAAAGTGCTTACTTGGACTGTAGTTCCAAAGTTGCGTGGATATCTTTGAACTCTCCAGCAATATGCATTATACTATACATCGTTACAAAGAGACTAAGCAAGCCTTGAATTATAATCTGAAAAAGAACGCACATGTAAGAAATTAGTACTTGTATATGGCTACGTTTAGAGTTAAACATAAATACACTCACATCTAATGGTAGTGACGTAAACTCTTGCTCCGTAAGCCTTAAATATGTACGTTCTAAAATAAAAATCCCTGTTTCACTACAAATCCAAAAACGTATAGCATGTTTAATTACTACTAGTATTTTTAATTAGTTAAAAAAAATTCTTAAATTGCGCGTGCACCGATTAAAATTTGTGTCTATTTCAAAATTCGATACTTGTAACAACACTGTAGTAACAAGTTTTATTGACTCTTATTCTGCGCCAACAAAACAACCGTACAGTACATGACCATGGTTGTTGAAGATGATGAAAAATTTACACTTATAGCATACTGTATACTGTGCTTGTAAGTACTAAACCTACAAGTACTAAATCAATAAAACTATGAAGCCAGAGATTTCTGTACTCTTAAATCAGTGACCCACATGTAGTAAATAAAGGACAGGATCGATGTACGAACATCACGTACTGCATGTACATGTACATGTGGCCTCCAAGAACCCATCACCATAACGCATTATGTAGTAAAATTATTTCAGCTTGTTAACATATTAACACAATTAAAATAGCTTACGTTGAGCAGCGGAATAAGCAGAATGTAGAAGTGAGATAAATCCGATAATAAACAGAAATTTCCAGACCCAAGAAGCCGCCATGATTATGCAGAAAAAAACAGTGTACTCGAGTACTCCAGTCCAAACGCCTCGCCAAACGCGCACGAGGAAACACGAAACAACAGCGCTTTAGCAAACGAAAAACATCAAAAACACGAAAAAGTAGCGGGAAATTCAAATAGCGTAAGAACCCGAAATCTATAAACGAATATATCAACTATTCTGGACTTAATTGTCGCATCGTCAGTCATTTCCTTCAAAATCGTCTATTTTCAATATAACTGACGTATTCACGTATGAAACTATTCCTAATGCCAAGTTTAGAACTTCATCGTCCGCTTGTCCATGATTTAAAAATTGCTTGTATCAAGGACATAGCTTTCATTGCAGGATATGTTCTGAACAAATCCAATATTAACATAATCTCATTGCCATATTATTTGTACTCAGACAGTAGATTTGCGAATAGCACTTTTGGCAATCGTGAAGCTACTGTATGTGTGCAAAATTTGCACGCTAATTGATCCAAACCAATTAATGCATATCTTCAACACACGTGACTTCATGAGTCCCAAAAGTGCCATTCGTAAAGCAGTCTTACATTCAAAATAACAATGAAATTGGTTTATTATTTAAAAAATCTAAAACTGAATACTTTTCAGTAGTGTTCAACCTTATAAAATCTTCATTTGAAGTGTCAAGTAAGGATTTTGCAGGGTAATTTACAATCGCTCTTCCCCAACACAACCAGTAATTTTGCCAAATAACTACACCCTCTGGGGATCATTAAAGTACGGAGCACTTATTTCCAGAAAACCTTTAGATAAATGCTGTAGAATATGAAGATAAATTACACTAATTGCCAGCATTGAATGCTATGAGTTTCAAAGAATGAAAAATATAACTTATCGATTTTTACTAAATCTGGCCTCGATCAAATATCTCAATAACGTTTAATGATGCTTAAATAATTTACCTAAAATTATCAAACAAAAAAACTAAGAAAAATGGCCAATAACATTTCCCAATATACCAAATTTCCCCTTCATAAAATTAGAACAAGCTTGGAAGAAGAAGAAGAAAAGCACGCATGGGGACTTTACCCTTTTAACGCAGGAATCGAGTAATAAGTTAATGAGTGGTACATAACAAGAATTGAATTGCTGAAAATTTATTTTACTAATTATTTTGACATACTGAAATACATCCACCAGGAAGTATTAAGTAATTGATACAATAGCTGTAGTGTTCAAATTAAAAATAAGCACACTAGAAACAAAATGAAATGGATGAAAATGAGAGTCTCTGCACCAGGATGTGGATTTAATCTTCGGTGTACTGAAATGGTTCTGGTGGCTCTGGCTCATCCCCTTCGTCTTCAACCGGTTTTGGTCCACCAGCTTAAAAAAAAGTAAAAACAAGTTAGAAACTTTTATAATCTGTATATGATAAAGCACGTAGTGAGAAACCAACCTGGCAATGGTTCAACTAATTCTTCAGGGTCTTCACGTTTCTGGTCACGAAGCATTACAATGCCCCCGATGGTGATCTGTAAGACAAAGTACCACAGAGTTAGAATTTAAAATAAAGTTCCATGTCTCGATAATAAATCATAAGTAATAAATAACTTGCATCTTTTATCGGCACGTAGCGCAATCCTTCCGCCATCTGTATTACTTTCAGCTATAATAATGAGATACAGGTACAGTATATAAGCATAATCTTTAAACAAACTACATTCTGGGGAATTTAGAAAAACACAATTTTAATTTTATATACATTTTTAGGACTTGACAATAAAAATTAAACAAAATAATATTGAAATATACATGTATACAATATCGCATGATGAAGATCACTGAAAATCCAAATTAGTTAAGGGGCTGTTACCTGTTGTTTCATGACTCGAGCAGGATTCTTAAGCAACTGAAAAGTTGGCTCCGGTTCTTTTGCCTCCTCCTCTTTCTTTTCCTTCGAATCTTTATCCTTGGCATCTGACTTAACATCTTTTGGTTTGTCTTTTGTGGCTTTCACATCTTTGCCTTTGTCCTTTGCATCTTTCTTGGGTTCTGCATCTTTTTTACTGGCACCATCAGCAGGTTTAGGTTCTTTTTTAACCTCGGCTTCCTTGGAATCTTTCTTACTTTCTACATCTTTTCCATCATCCTTCTTTTCTTCATCCTAAAATCGGAATGTACAATATCAGCAACCAGATACGGAAGACACGCTTGCTCGCGGGATTTACTATTCTCAAAGAGGGAATAAATAATTCACTTTTCAAAACCCTGGGAAAAATCCTCTATTCACGTCAATCATTTATGGCTAAAAAAACAATAAGCTTCCTTGAAAAACTTTTACAAGTGTACTTTTTCTTAGCAACTCACCACTTCCATTTTTTCATCCTTCTCTTTCTTTTCCGCTTCCTTCTTCTTAGCCTTCGCGGTGATGCTCAAAATGGCAGCTGACACTTTTTCCCGCTCACGTTCTTTCTTCTCTTCGAGAGGTGGCGGATAGGCAAATGTTGATGGTTTTGCATTGGACAAAAATTCAATCTTTGGCATCTAAAATTTTTATTGGTTTGGATTAAAGCAAGAAAAACCAAACAAGATGAGGGTCAATTGCATATCATCCAATATCAAACTTTCAATTCTGAATTGCATTTGTCGAAAGTTTCAATTTGGATTAGCACTGAAACGTTTATCAATATAAATGTGACAATCTAATTGTTCAGATGAGAATACTAATTATAAAATATTTTCATTTCTAAGTTATAAAAATAATTGATGAAATGAATATTTTTCTAAAGTTTTCAAATTTCCTATGTATCATTTTTAAATCTTCAATGCAAACACTAGGAAAATTTAATAATATTCAATTTCTAGTAATTTTACTTCATTATCTACAAGCAAAGAAACATTTTATTTTTCTAAAAATATTTATGTTATGCCTAAAACAATTTTTTGAAAATTCGTACTAGAAAGAAATCCTAAGAAAAATTTAAGTTATATAATCAAAAACTTTGAATGACCTTTAGACGCTGTACTCACAATAAAAAAGTTGAGTGGAATTTTGAGAATTAGAATCATTGGGCAAACAAGCTATGCTCCTTTATCTTCTAATGTGCAAATATGCCTTTGCAAACAAATGCAAAGGTCAGAAGTAACTTCATCTTTTATTAGAAAATGCACTTTCAGGAGTTAAATTGTCAATATTTGTCACTTATCTACTTATTGTCAAAAAAGAATTGATGATAAAAAACGGTCAAAAACCAGCCGACGTCAACGATGACGCCAAATAAAGTCATAATATTTTGAATAACCCGAAAATAATTCAAAATCAGTTCTTTAGATGGCAGATTGAAGCTCATAATACTAATATTATATTACATAATATAATATGTATATATAATATACATAATACTGATATTATCGATTTTGTAAAATAATTACCTTCAAGTCAGAATTCAGACCAATCACACATGTTGGTGTAAATGCCAGAGATAAGAAATGCGACAGGGGAAACCAAAACCAAAACTGGGTAAACACCAACATTCCTACGACCGACGCCATATCGGTGTGTCCAGTGCGCGATTGCAAAGAAACGGTCACATTGCGTCCACCTTAATGTAAAAATATAAAAAAGTGACGCATTACAAAAAAACATTCATTAATGGAAGTGTATAACATATTTTGAAAACTTTTCAAAAACATTTTTTTCACTAACAAAAACTGACATCGTCTACGAATATCTGTGATGCTCAACCAATTCCAATTTCCTCTTTTAGTTACATGAACATTATAAAGCGCGAAATATTACGACGTAATCAATTTCCTGTACACTATTTCCAGTTTTATTTGTTACCATATTTACTTATTACTCAAAAATAATTCGGAAAAGTTTTAAATTTGTTGTTCTAACGAGCGCCTCCAGACAACACGTCGTGTAAGCACCTTAATTGATAATAATTTGGTAATATTCTTAACAATTTCCCAAAATGCCAGCAACGTCCAATAATTTACCAGCATCGATAATTCCCTGCGCAAAAATAGCGCCGAACTTGGCCATAACGTCATCGTGCTTGTCAGCTATGACACTAGAGTACATCTGACGGAACTCCTTCACCTAAGAGAAATGGAGAAAATTTGAAACCAAAATTCAAATCATCGGAAATGACCAACAGTATTTCCAGATCATAAGCAAATAGCTCGGAGAGCGAGGACTTACTTTCGGGCAGGTGATTTCCGTCTGCTGCACTAAGATAAGGGCTGAAGCAATGAGGGCGCCTTGCCGGACATAATTGACAGGGTCATTGGTCATCGGTTCCAACAGGGCGATAGCTTCCTGCAAGAATAAAAGTCCGAACATCAGCTATCCGTTGGCGAAACATAACGCAAACAAATTGAAGAAAGGCGCCGTGAAAAGTCACCAGTCACCCAGATTAAACCATTCATCATTCTGAAATAGTAAGAGACCACAAATCATTTTTCTAAAAAAAAAAAAAAGAGAGCCACGGAGAGATCCGCACCTCGTCATCAGTTTTAGAAAGATGGTTCCTGATGGATTAATAGTCCAGCGCGGGCATAAGGACTAATATCGCGAATCTTCAACTGCGTCAAAATTATTGGAGTAAAAAATGACTTTTTCGACTATTTATTTAAAAAAAAAGCTCACCCAGTCTTGATTTATACCGCGACATGTCCCGATCGCTGGTTAATGCGTCCTTTCAGACTAATTTTTCCTCCATGGTAGGTGTTTAATCAAAAACTAATGGCGCAGAAATTTCTGCATTGTCACGCAAGTTTAGTCATGTACCAAAAAATTTCATTCATAACGAGCGCACGTCGTCGGAGCAAAACTTGGCAAAAACACAATATTCGAAGATTTCAACCCCCCCCCCTTCTTTCCCCTTCAGAAAATATATGACTTTCTTTCTCTCTTCTCGCCAATCTCCCAGTTTGCGCAAAAACTGCGCTTTGCACTTGACCATTCTAATATGCGCGTGTATGCAAAACTGGCGGAAAAAAAAATGCCATGACAATCAATCTATGTCAGCCTGGAAAGAAAATTATCAGAATTGTTCAGCATGCAGGCTACATTTGAAAAGCACCACGGCCCCCCTTTTCGTATGCAAATCGACGGAGCATTTGGATGAATATCCACCATACATGTTCGCTCAGCGTAACACGCAGTGGAATAGCCATCAATGTATCTATAAATGCACGACTCACTGCATCCAGTCTGATTCAGGGACCTGACAAACGTGTAATTCCGATGGTATAATATTTGAACGAGCAATTATGAAAAGCGAGGTTGTAAATTTGCGAAAAATGAATAAAAATAATGACATTTAGGAGTAATGATTTCAAACGTACTGCATACAGTATACGTGCATTTGGGTTTATCCAACCAATTAATGCATTTTCATACGTGGCTTCAGTTCACGAATGCCAAAAGCTAGTGCCATACGAAAAGCTTCTGTATGAGTACCCTTATCAATTTAAAAAAACTGTGTGCCATTAATTAAGGAAGCTTATTGCGAATTCAAAAGGTCGTCCTATTTCAATTAAGTGATAGAAATTATGACAACTAAAACATTCTAAGTCCAACGGAAAAACTGCCGATTAAGGACGTTTTAGTAGCAAAAAGAGCAGACCAGCTAGTGCAGATCGCCCTTCAGCATTTGGCAATTAATTTTCGAGATACTACTATATATCACCAATATTCACGTTCATTTCATGTAATAAGTTTAGATAAAGCAAAAAACGATACCAATTTCCAAGTGATCCAAAATATTTTAAAGTGCTTTCAAAATTCTAGGAAAAACGTATACATCAACCGATTTCAATCCAGATTCTCCAGAATCCACTTGCCGCATCGAGTATCTCCGTAAAAAGCACGCAACTTTCGTGCAATTTACCAAAGGGTGGACACGTCAAGGGCTTTTTTTCTTCGAGAAAACACGGAAGCAATTTGGTACTGCGCGGCGAGCGGGAGAACAGGAATTTCTACCTAAAACTAAACCTTTTTAAACTTTAATAAAGTGACAAGAACTCAAAAGAAAAAGTCTCTAAAGCCAGCGAGAAAACCCCTCGGAATCGATACGACAATAGAAACTGTTGCGGAAGGTCCCTTATTTATCTAAGTGTGTTTCTCTCCAGACTCTCGGTTCTTCCGTTATCAGTCTTTAGTAGTAGACTCCTAGAGGATGTATCGAATCATCGTGTCGCGAGTTTTTGGTTTTTTTGCCCGTACAAGGGCCACCATTCCTGAAGTTTTATTGTTCGAGTTCTTCGAGGCGTGAACCATTGTCGCTCTTAATAATGGATTTTGTTTCTCTTTCTACACCTTCACTTTCCGTCAACGAGATAATCTGATATTGGACGACATTTACGTCAAACAAACCAAAAGTACAACTGCTCCGAGAAAAGGATATCGAAGAATGAAGGCTAGCAAAATGATACGAGATTACGAGGAGAAAGGAAGTACTCGAGGAGGATCTCGTATTGCTCTTGAAAAGTGCATGGTGTTTCACGGGGCATCTTCCATTAAACATGAGCGCGCCACCGAGTCGACTGTCATGGGCATGTAGACTCGTGTAGTCACGCTCGACAACGATGCATTTTCAACTTAATTGGTATAACTCCCAAATTTGAAACCTCTCTAATATGAACTACACGTAGCAGGATATAGGCTATAGGCTGTTACAATTGGGCCACATTTTGAGAATAAAAACGCAGCGAGCTATAAGTGTCACATCTACTAATTTATACTTAATTTGTCTTCATTATTGGAAACAAAATGCTGACAAATCCTGAAAATACAATTGAATCGTACGAGCGTACAATCCCTCTTATGCTGTAGTAGCTGCCCAATAAAAAGCAATCACTGAAAGCTTCAGTGTCATGCGGGTTTGCCCGATTATTCGAACTTAAGGAGGCACTGCATCAACAGATTAAAACATTTAAAGTATAAAAAGTAATTTTTAAGTAAAGTTAAAAGTAATGAAAATAATACGCATTATATAGCTATATACTGTCCATTTGATAAATTTCAAGCAGAATATGAAATCCATAATTGCTCCTTTATGTTCAAAAATAATCGCAGAACCATTCAAAACAATCCAAAGTGGTATCGGTAATTAAAAATTGTTTGCCTAGTTAATTAAAAGTTAGACAGTGGTTACTTCTAAAGAAAAAGCAAACATGTAGAAGTTATAGATGTTAACCTGGCGCATTGCTTAGTGAAATAAAAATTCCACATTTCTCAAATATACGCCTTGTATGCTAAAATTGTAAAACGTGATCATTGCGATGGAATACATCACTTTCTAACGCAATTTTCAACGAAAGTCATTCAATTTTTGGAAACTTAAGAAATCCTTTACGCGTCGGCATCGTTAGATAAATGTAATATTAATCGAAACTCGACGCAAACCTAAAAAGCCTTTTTAAGTGCCCAACAAATTATAGTCGCAGAAGCGCGGGCATTTTCAACCTATGAAGTACCGGTATATACAGCTGTAGCAATGCCATCATTTCACCAGGAAGAGAAAACACGAAGCAATAATTTGCGCTTGTGTCTACTAGTTAATACACTCGAGAAAAAAAATGGGACAGCCACGCATCATAAATTGAATTTGACTTCTCGAGCAGCAGACTATAGGATTTTGTTATATAGAAAACCGAGCGTTCCGCATTTCGTTAATAATTTTGAATATTTTACTGAAAATCGAGTCTTTTAAATTTCCATAATAATAACATTTTTCCAGTTTTCGGCCAAATCCGCCTACATTTATTGAATACCAATATACTCGTCGATTAAAGTACATGTACATTGTAATCTGTAACCACCAACACCAAGGATGTAGGTCAGTTGCAATTTCTAAATATTATCTGCAGGTTTAAAAAAAATGCTAAATTTCATTTATAACACGAAATATTTACCGCGACGTTGCTTTCATAAAATAGATCGCGGCATAAGGTCATACCGAGAATCTAATCTAATAAATATTACATTCGATAGCATTCATTGGTCATCGTAATGATTAAGCGAAGATTGGATTACGATAATTCCAACCCAAAAGCCAATAAATCCAAGAGTGTTGATGCTATATGGTACCTCCGGGGAAACATCTTTATGATTCGCTCCGAAATAACGTTAGCTATCCTCACCGAAAAAGTACTGCAAAGTGCTTAGTTTATTGAATTCCCATATCGACAGGCTGGAACGAACTTTATTTACTTTCATAGACGCGCACTTTAACGTTTGAGTGTCGTGAGGCAAACTCGTTTACATTAATTCAAACGCCATTTTCCGAGTCGAAAACATAAGTCAATTAAATCGATACTGACAATATAGGCTAAAATGAATTACCGTGTCCGAAAAGCATTAAGGTGGACGTTACGTTTCTCGGCTAGCCCTAAATAATGG
This sequence comes from Megaphyllum sjaelandicum, assembly GCA_034698745.1. NCBI lineage: Eukaryota > Metazoa > Arthropoda > Diplopoda > Julida > Julidae > Megaphyllum > Megaphyllum sjaelandicum. The sequence goes on along the minus strand of JAQGBX010002419.1, from coordinate 10,101 downwards.
ACTCGTACGTACACGCGCATGCACGCAGACGCTAGCTTATCGTTTCAAGCTCAGCTGAACCACTCGCGAAATGACTCGCAGACTCACTCGAGCAAAGACAAAACTGATGACACAGTTATTCCTGACGGAGAACGAGAAAAGGTCATTACTGCCACATAATACGCCCACCCAATGAAATGCCAGCAAAGACGAGATGAGCGACTGGGCGTCGAAACGACCCGAAATGTCATGGAAAAATTCAATTAAAACAATCCGTAACTATTACCCGAGATAAGCCACCAAATTAAATACGTCGCTCGCTACAATTTTAATAAAGCCAAGAACTGGAGAACTTTTGAAAAGTCAGAATATAACCACGCCACATGCGATCCTAATATCAAACGCGAGTATTACTAATACTTTCTACGATACTTTCGTTTTAAGGAAAGACTCGGGCAACTGCTGTTTCAAAATGATGTCATCCTCTCTTCGAGAAGACCATCCTGCCCCATATTTTTGTAAGTTTTGAAATGGTGTAAACTCCCTAAAAAATATTTATCCGAATCAAATTTTACGATGCGGGTATGTCCACCCGGTACTTCGAAGACAGTTGAAGAGGACCAGCTAATATAAAAAAGCTACCCTCTATGAAATAATTTTATGAGATAACTAGCCGTAAAACCATGACCGCAGCGCCCCCATACCACTTTAGCAATTAAAGGCGTTTCATGGAACAACTTTTCGCCCACTAAGCCACAAACATACATTTCTTTTTTATGCATATATAGATCGAGCGAGTATTCCATCATTACCCCTCATAAAGCAAATATTTCACCAGTGCCCCCACCCATAAAATATTTAAAAAATGATACCTTAAAAATTACATTTCATTAATAAAAAATACATATTAAAATTGAAGCATTTATTTTATAATAAAAAATATAATCGTACAAACGTATCAATATTTATGCGTAGGAGGTGTTAATCTGTATCCTCTCCTCCTCAAACAGTCTTGCATTCCCCTATCCCCCGGGCCTTCCATTGCCCCCAAAGGGGTATAGAATTGCACCACTTTCGGAATCATTGCATACCGTTTAGATATCGCAGCTTGAAAACTACTAAACACGGACAGTATATCCGTAAATATCGAGATTCGCGGCGGAGTCATTTTCACCACTTTAAGATATCCTCCCGGGATGAAACGCAATCGCCGGCTGATAATTCAGGTGAGAGAGAAATAAATCAAGTTTTCTCAAAACTTGCCTCATAATCAGCTTTTCCCAATTCCCTCCTCCGCATTTTATTAACGCAATTCCTCGATTACATTCTCGGAGACTTTAGCACTTCATTACATCCCCATACACTATCGTATATTAGAAAGTACGCTAAATAGGTAGCTTCGCTCAAGAGAAAAAAAATCACCCTTTCCCATTTCGACTTGATGCTTCGTTTGTTTCGCTATTTTTTTTTCATAATGACGTTATTCACGGCTGAACTACTCGGTGAATCGATGCATTCCCTTATTTTCTGAATATGGGATGGGTTTTCCCCGTGCATGCATCTTCGGCATTTTGTTAAGACTTCCATCCCTTATTCTCCGAGCATCTTCTATCTCCGTTGCAGCGTCAACTTTGAATATTTCATTTTCGGATTTTTTTTTATCATTAACGAGTACGTGTTACTCGGAAAAATCCATCCCGTTGCACATTTATTCTAATGGAAAGTGGCTCCGATGGCTGCGAGCTACGAGTACCATCGTGCAAATGCGCCGTTATGAAAGACTGACGGCCACATTATTTTCTTAATGAAATCATTTTAAAAATAAGTTGTGGTGTTCCCCTCTCCCTATAGCCACCATCAAAAAACCTCGGCCCATTGTGATAAGGCGAACATTTTGCGGTGAATATTGAATATAGATAGTTATTTATCTCGGCTGTCAGGCAAATTCCACACTTTTTTAATGAAGACTTCACACTCGCGCTTTAATGGATTCACCCGATTAAGCCTAACTATACTCGAGCTGAATTCGAAGAGATTGAAATGTATTTGGGACGCAACCGCTCGTATGTCGAGGTCAATTATTTAAGATTATTACGCCATTTTCCTCCTATTCAGACGCAGTGGAACTTTGTTAAGAGGAACTTATAAAAACATTTTACAGTACGAACTACAAAAAATTCTTACAGCACGAACTCATGTCCAGTCCCAGTCCTAGGGTAAGGGAAAATAATGCCAACTCCCACGTTTAAAACGAATCCCGAATTCGGATATTGTAATTGTCGGTCAAATGTTCAAGTTCCTCGAGCATTCGCGCTATATTATGCTAAAAACGAACTTTAGATATTATGAAAAAACTAGCGGAAAAACCCGGCGTTGCCAAGGGAAAAATGGTTTGACAGATTTATGGCCCTGAGGATTACCCAGAGGGTCAATTTCCCATAGAACGCGGTTTTGCGTCATCAGGGGTGATCCAAAATGGGCGTCTTCGAAATGCACGTCCCGGCCCCTGCGCGCTACATGAAAACGTCCTTTTCGAATGCCCCCCCTGACAAACAAACACACAAACCCAGCCACAAAAACAAGATGGACGCGATTTGCATTTTATATATATAGATAGATAAAGACATTATAACGGGAATTTCTTGATATGCAGGATAGAAAGCAGCACCTGCCCATAAGCGGAATAAGATATTTCATCCAAACTTAAGATTGAAACTTTAATTCTTATTGTTTAATTTGTCTGCCTACTGATAATACCAATTAAGCCTACGGTTTTAATCGAATCAACATTGACGTTCCTCTAAGTTCGACATACCTGTAGCTAGTTTCGACTATCTATTCTTGGAAAATACTGCGATACGACAACCATCTTCAAAATCACTATTGAGAGTCATACATTCTAAAAACTTGAAATATAAGCCGACCCCGGGTAATCGAGTCTATTGTATACAAAATTATGATGTGGGCAAATTAATTTAGTTTAAAGACACGAGGAAGTAAGGCGAGGTTAAACCGTGTTATTGCCTAAGAAAACGCAGAAAATGTCGGTTACTTAATGACAATAATAAGGTTGGAAATAGGATGCACCCAACGAAAACCCAATTTTTCTAATTAAATTCTTTAAGATGAGATCTTGCGTAAAAATCGCAATGCCAACCTACTATCTCGCAAAAAAAAAAACGAAAACATGTTTTGTCATAGTGTTCTTTTATTAACTTTTAGGGGCATGGGAAGCGGAGCTCGCAGTCAAAGACCTATTTATTATCCAACATAATCGTGATGAAACGATTCGATTAAGCCCGGGGAAACCTTTGAAACCAATGAAAAACAAAAGTTGTTCGTGGCGTCTTCGATGCGGATTTTTGGTCCTACATATTGGCAATAAACATGCCCACCGAAAATCCAATTAACGAAGGTAATTGCTTTTCAGATGTTGAGATTTTTCACGATCCTCTGCCATTAGCGAAAGGCTAACAAACACTCGTGGCATTTAGGGGATAAGTGGAATATACCTCGGGTTGGCATTATACCCACTGGCAATACCGAGATAACGCATTGCCATTGGCACGGAAATATTGATTTATCGAGCTATTCAATTCATATGTTCATTTCAACCACAGTACTGAAAAAACTAACACAAACTTTGCAAAAATAAATGTCGCAGTTAAAAAAAAACGTGCATAGTAATAAGTAAGCGATTTGTTATCTCGGATTCCAAATTTGCCTTTTAAAAACAATATATAAGGTTAAACGACTAGGAAACCATAACGAAACTGTGAAAGACTCGTTGACGAAATAGAAAAAAAAAGCGCGAAATTAGCTAAAATCACTGATTTGTAAAAATCCTTTATACAAATTTGTAATACTTACTCAAGACATTAACTTTAACGTCGTTTGATAGTTCGGACAGAAAAATCACTCCATTATGATATACTGTACAACGTACAGTATTACTTACGAATGCACGGACTCGTAAGACGGACTTTGCAGTTGGTCAAGCCAATCACAGAGCTCCATTCTCAAAAGAGGTCAGCAGAATTGCTATGCCCGTTTTTAAAAGGTCAACACTGCAGTTCCGCTGCATTTTGTAGCGCTAATATTGGATTTCCCTAAACACTAACCGCGGGTCAACACACTTAATTTCTAGTTTGTAATTAATTTCACGTTTATCTCTCGGCTTTTTGAAGGTAGTTTCCAAAGCGTGCAAACAGGACGCCATGTCCAAACTGCGCTTCTGTCAACAAAACTAGGCGACCACCGCGCCGTCCTCGCTATTTCCGGAAGAAATGACATCCATAGACACCATTCTGCTGGGATTTGGAACCACTTTTCCATCCGGAAAATAGCCAAACACTCATTAGGAGAGAGTGGATAAAACTATGAGGTAAAAAAATGGAATTTCAAACGTAAAGAAGTCGTTGGCAACAGCACGTTGGTACAAAAATCATTCGTATTCTGGGCTAGAACCCAACATTCCTCTATGTTCAATGTGCTATAACGCAATTTTTCTACTAAAGGCAGTCATACACGAGGAACTACGGCACGTCCAAAAAGTTCTGTTTTTTAGAATGTGAATTACGAGAAAGGAAATGTTTTAATTTGTCAATTATAAAAATATAAATGAAGTCTTAACTACTTTCCGTTTAAAAGCCATGGTTATAGTAAAATGCTATGAAATATGCGCTTGACTTTTCGGACACGCCTAAAATTGGTAAGTTTCTAGATATATCTTTCCTAGTGTATGACCGCCTTAAACAACCTCAATTATATTGCCTAGTGGCCTGACAGCAATCCTCGAACAGATTTCTTAAGCTACGTCCATACTGGAGGAACTTTTTATGCTCGTTGCTGAAAGTTCCTTACTGTTTAAGGCAACAGAATCGAAAATTCCCCTAAGTTTCCTGTTTCAATAAAAAGCAGTTAAGATCAAGGGAAGTTTGGCAACACGAGTAAACATTTCTGTTTCCTAAAAACAGCGTTGATATCTTGTGGCTCGTTTACTGCAGCATGCTGGAGTACATTGTTCTTATTAACAAGTTTTTTTTCAGCGTGGACAGGATGTTCCGGTAAAAGGGAACAGAACGTTGCAGTACATGTACGTTCACGTGAGTTCATGTTCCAGAAACAACTGACAACAACCAGAGGCAGCAGGATCCTCTACGTTACCACCAGCTTGGACGTAGCTAGTTTAGACAACTCGCAGCATGCTGACAAACCAGGGACGTTGTCGATGATCTTGCCCCTGCCCTATTTGATTCCCAGGACAATGAAAAATGACAAGAAATATTTATTTAGCGCGGCTATCTGCGTCCAGCCTAAAGACTGTTCATTTTGTCGGATGTTGATTCGCTCGCTGTTCCCAATTCCGTTATTGATACGCGATCAACGATCGATATGAAACGAAGTAATCCCTCGGAAGTGATTTTCAACGTATTCCGCATCACGGCTGAGGAGGTTTCGACACAAATCACGAGAATCTGAACTATCAACAAGCCGCACGCAGAGCAGGCTGGCTGCGAGCGTTGTTCCGCCGTGGCGCCACGCATTGAATTTGCCATAAATTCGGCGGCAAAACGCCGAAAAATCTCGCCATTGAGCATCAGCACGGATCAGTGAGCATTCGTGATACGGAGCCGCTCCACGGATTAAAAATATATTACGAGTGGCATTACCTTCAGCCCGGTTCCAGCGCACGCAATTCCCAAGGCCATGGCTGCTCCATAGCGCACGTGAGGGTTGTAACTCTCAGACAGCAAGGAAACCACGCTGGGACACTGTTCGGGAGTTCTGAAAAAGTCAACGACAAAACAGAATTATTGTACATGAACAATGACGAGACAATAGCTATACAGTGGAACAACATTACGAAGAACACGTTTTCCGCGAATTTTTGATGGTAGATAGGAACTCATTTCCAGTCCCCGTGCCACCTGTATGGTATATGGAGGAATAACGTTAATTTCTTCGTTTAAGACGAATTCCGATTTCAGATACAATACAAATTTTCGGCTAAAATGAATGACTATTCGAATTTTATTCGTGCTATGTTGCCCTAAAACTAACTTCAGACAATACGAAGAAAGGTACGCCATAACTTACAATACATCGATAAAAGTTGCAGCACCTTCCCAATGATAAACTTGTACGTGGGATAGGATTTCATCCAAATTTCGATGAAAATTTAGTTCCTATTGCTGAAGTCATGTTTTGTCTGACTTTTGATAATACGTAACGAACCGTGGTCTAAAATAATTTTTTTTTATGCCCCATGAGATTTGTCTTAACAAGGTTCGACGAGGGAATCAATGGTATAATAAAGGACAAACATTGATGTAAATTATGACTAATTTCAATGCTTCATTATTTAACATTTGTATTGAAATAAGTTCACGTGGTTCATTGATAAAAATCCGTCCCGAACGGTATACTGTATATCGTAAAATGCTGCTTTCAAACCGTACGCTTTACCAATATCGGAATAACGATTTCCTCTAGTGCAAGTTGTCTGTCACTTAGGAATTTGAAAACTAGACAGGCCCGGCCGTGCTTCTATTTTATGGGTATAATTTAGTCTGAACTCAGCACTATCGGTAAAGAATTTCTGGAGGCCAGATGGATTCCGTGAACTCCAGTTAAATTAACATAAGAATTGCATTTCAGAATATCAATGACTTTATTAGCCAGAGGACAGTTTGAGTGGGAGTGGAGACTTGCCACGAAGGCAGAGGTGATTTGCCGATGACACGGCATGGGACGACCATCCAATGCCATGTGGTTAAAGAAAGTTGGGCTCTATAATCTACGAAGCGCTAAAAAAGACCCAGCATTGATGAAATTGCATTTGAAATGGGCATCGGTGATGATGCTGCTGAAGCTGGTAATTCAATAAAATTGCCATTGACTGCTTTCAAATATATCCCCCATTCACCATTATGGCTTCCGAGGAGAATTGAAGTCCTTCAACATCCTGCGACGCATCGAATTTTCCATGTTTCGGGTCACACATTCGTACCGCCAAAAAGTATACTGAAAAAATCCTCGTTGTTTTCACGTGCAAGTTCACGGCAAATCAACGAAACATTACAAAACCTATACATAACCGCTTTTGCTACGAACCAAAAGCTGAAGAAAAAATGATTATCTGCTGAGATCACGTAGTAAACTTTTCAGACCAAAAATGTGTATAATGTTATAAATGGCATATGCAATTATTAGCTATAACAGTAATTTCTGAAGTGGGCAATATTGCCCCCCTTCTAAGAACTCGAAGGGGGCAGTGCAAAGCAAAGGGGCAGCAGTGAGACATTGGATATTTTTTTTTGTACGATTTTACATCTGATTATAAAATAAATGCTTCAATTTCAATAGCTGTTTTTCTTTTTTTTAAAAAATTGATTTTCAACGTATCATGTTTGACTGAGTTCATGGTGGGGGCACTGATGTCATACATCATGTACATGTACTTGCTCTAAAAGGGGCAGCAGTCCAAAAAAATTCTGGGGAAAAATTACAAGGATGCAAAAAATCATAAACCCTACTAACATGTCTTCTTAATTACCACCGTCACGTTCTGCATGTCGTTCATTGAGCATTTACTTTGTTCGTCCATTGGTTCAAAAACGGTAATTAGGCCTACCTTCGTACGGTATATTTTCATTGACTTTGACACATGATTTGACAGCGATGTTATTACAGCGTATTTCTAAAATTCCAGCTTTTTCACCAAAGAGGGCGAGCTCAACACATCCGAAACATGCATTTTCCGAAGTCGTCGTATACACTGTCCAGAGTCAAGCGACCACGAAGCAACATCTGCTTCCAAATTACAATTTATATTTGCGCAGATGCCACGTACGTGGCTGAAATTCTTTGGCCGAGAGTGCAATTCGCATAAACCAATTAAGCGTTTAAACGAATGCGCCATTTCCGTCATTAACCAAAACCGCGACAGATTCAACTAAGTGAGATGGTCCGAAATTGACCGGCTGAAAGTGTCGGTAATCTTCGACGAGAAAAAAAAGTAAAGGGTTTATGAGCTCGAATGGCAGCCGTTCCCATCAGGAGCGTGGTCATCATGCCAAAAAGACATAATGGCTGTTGCGCGATAATTGCTCGTTATGTTAAAGGCAGAGTTATGGCATTCCGAATCAACATCGTCGTTAGCTCGCCTATGTGCGTGTATAGCCAATTTAGACCGGAAACAGTCATGCCACGCATGCCGGTGGCACCGTGATGGAGCTGTTGATGCGCGATATAGATGTGGAAGTGCGGCCAAGAAGACGCGTATAGCTACTCGGAAAAATTGCCGCTTTTATTGTTTCCGTTATGTCACGATATCAGTCATGCTGTCTGCCCCCATCTTATCATTATTGCCTCCATCTTCAACCTTGGTTGACTCGCTCATACGCCGAATCTAAACCACGTGGGACCATCTTACAGTCGGTGAGCACGCACCAAAAAAACCACGTGTTTCGGAAAATAGGATATTTATGAAAATGTGCTCGGATCGTTCAACTGGAATGAGTCACGTACCGAAACAAACGAGGTGATGACGTTTGCAGGGCCCTAAGCAGTTTTCGGGGAAGCTCAAGATGCGCCGATAAAAAGATCTGCGAGCATAACAAAGCTCAGGGCCTTTGACAAATCCCTTATTTGCATTACGAATATATTACAGTAACTCCTCACATATTCTCACCTGATCTATCAGGATGACGCAGAGAAATTTTAAGATTTTTATTTTTCTAAATGAAAAATATAATAGTTACAGAAATAAGATTTCCACTCTCGATTTGTTTCTGTAAGTTTTCATTTTTTTTTCTAAAATTAAAAATGCGAAAAATTCAGGGTTTGGGGCCGATTGCGCCATATACGATGAATGTTAAGCTATAAACCAGTTCGGAGTATCTACAACACAACTAACATTCGCAAAGATTGTAGCACGGTCCCCTTGGAAAGGAAACTTCCCGCCCCCCCCCCAACCACCGCTAAAGTTAAGAGCAGCCTGGTAGCTGTTAAAGTTTGAATAAAATACGTATATTTAAGAGATGATACAATTGTATAAAAATAATATATTTATTAGAAAAAAACCTACCGTATGTGGACCCGCCACGCTTAGCTATAGCCCTATCAGTCCTCCCCCCACCCCTACCATATCCCCTGTTAAAGGTAGATTGGTTTTGGCGTCAAACTGTATACATTAGTCGTAAATTGAACCAAATTTACGAACGTTGCATTTAAATTGAAATTCCAGAGGAGCGTTTTAGCGTCATTGCCAATATTTTACGTTGCGCGAGGAATAACTAGTTTAAAAGATCGATTATCATGGGATTAACTGCGAGAGACGTGAGAAATCCGAGACACTTCCAGCTAAGGAAAATATACGAACTTGTTCAACGATGAAAACAACACCGAGGTTTCTTTTTCTCGTCTATTCTGTTAAAGTAATTTCAAGTATGCAGCCAATTCCTCTTTTTTTTTCATTGTTTATAGAAGAAAATCAAGCCTGCAAATATTCCCCTAGAGAATACAATGGAATAAATTTAATGAGATATCTCGTGTATCCCATTTCCGAAAGAGGCATTCAATGATAGTCCTTAAATTGGAAATGTTGCCAAAACCGCAGGCACTATTATTCGAGCCGAGTGTGAAAATACCCGCGCAAGAATGAAATTTAGATATTTTTTTTCTGATTTCATATTTACTTAATAACACGAAGAATATGCACGTACCAATAAAACTGGGGATAATGGGCATATTCTACTTCGACGGCATTCCCGCAATTTTAACTGGCGTAAAATCCATTATAATCCGGTCTCGTGCTTTTGAATCATATTTTCGCATACCCTCGGTGTTAAATTTCCAACAGAAAATATATTAAACGTAGGATTCTGATCGAATTTTAATACAAAATTAAGCCATCTACGCACGCAATTTCCTTTTCAATTACAGTAACCGAGTCGAAATTTCCCGAACACCTTTTTTTTTTTAAAAGCCAGCATCATCTCCCGAAATTTGCAAAACAACGGCCACGTGGACATTGCATTTCTAGTTCTATTCTATTCTATTCTTTACTCTGCAGTCAGTACATAGTACCATGTGGCAGAGGGGATCATCATTCAATTT